>OZ023269.1:8009212-8183303 GCA_964006375.1 Tillus elongatus
TAGGGTCACCGATGAGATGTATAGATCTCTTCTGAATGGAGTCCAGGATAGCGAATGTAGAAGCGGCAGCGGAACCCCAGATGTGGGAGCAGTATTCGAAGTTTGGCCTTATTTGTGATGTATATAAGGTATAGAGATTAGCTGGTGAAAAGTATTTGCGAGCCCGGAAGAGGAAACCTAATTTCTTAGCAGCCAATTCTGCAATTGATGTCACATGTTGGTGCCAATTGAGATTTCGATACACAGAAATGCCAACAAGTGAAAAAGACTCATTACTTTGAATAACTTTGTTGTTCATTGTGATGGATCTATGGCTGGTGTATCACTTATGAGATAGAAAGCAAGAGTGAGATTTGGTTGAAATGTACAAGATTTCTACTTCCTCAGTCTAATATTTTTTTGGAGATCCACAGAGACAGAACCCTCTATGAGTCTGCGATCCTTATCTAATTAGGCTACAGAGACAGGCTTAGAATATTGTATATTTGAGTGAAGGGTGCTGTCATCCGCGTAACTGCGAACTGGGTTGGATGTGCTAGAGAGGAGGTCATTGATGTGGAGAAGAAACAAAGTAGGGGATAAAGCTGAACTTTGAGGGATTCCTGCATTAATTTGATACAGTTTAGAGGAATTGCCATCCACGACAACAGAAATGCTCCGGTTGGAGAGGAAATTTGCTGTCCAGGTACAAAGTTTTGGTGGTAGGCCATAGGCTGGAAGTTTATTTAGCAGCGCTGCGTGCCACCACTGGTCGAATGCTTTCGATATGTCTAGAGCGACAACCTGTTTAAAGTATTAACTTGCCGTATAATAATAGTGTACAATTGTATGAAAATTCGCTACTATAATGCACTTGCTTCGTCCATAAATTTTATAAATCATCCGGTAACTGTCAGTGGTTCTATTAAAAATGACTTATACAAAAGTTTGGGGACCAACATTTTTATTTCTGTTTGGTAATCAAATGGCATTTAATGATTTACCTTGGCAAAACTTTCGATAAAACAAATATTCGTAAGATTTACCCGATATTATTATTAGCTGTTATCTCCATATATGTTATTGATTTATTTTATAGCAAACCGGTAAACCCCCATGATGCATAAAAATATACAAAACGGTCTAGCCGAAAATCATGTTGCGAAGTTGCATTACCTCAGGATGTATCGTTCAAGCATGTTATGGTCCAAGTCCAGTTTTGAAAGTTAGAACCGGAAAAATTGAAATCCGGTATCGCATATAAATGTAGGGAAGTCTATTTCAGGGGTCATTGTTTCATCATTTCCGTATCGAATATAATGTATCGGCAGCATCTGTCGCTAGAAATATGTAAAACATTTTACATATGTATGAGAAATTCCATGTGTCGAAATATCTAAACATTACATATGTATGTTATGTATAGGGTGTTCTAAATTCGCTTATTGCGGAAGGTTTCTATAAATATGGTAGATATTTCTAACAAACGTGATATAACTCTGAAAATCCTATTAATAGCAAGATTCTGTTTTTCTTTCTTACAGGTTCAGGTGTACTGGCTTTGTAGTTTTTAACCCTAGATTAATGGACTATTTGAAATATACGTTAATACTGGAGTATCGTAAAATTTACGACGTTTAATAAAACACCAAATTTAGAAAAAGCTTTTATTACAGAAAAATCTACAAAAATTTTACAAAATACAGTATACTATTGAGCTTGTAAAAAAATATTTTTAAGAAGTAAAGTCTTAAACAGTTGCACATACAGTACATATATTTCCTCGGTGTTCACCACATATGGCTTGCTCGCACTGGTTACAGTATGTGGTGGTCATGCGTCTTTTATTACTGGGGCAGTAAAAACAAATTTTTCGCTTTTTATTTTGATACTCTGGTGTCACACTTTCCAAAGAAATATTTAGGATATTACCAATATCTTGCCGAATATTACGCCGCAAAGTTTTATTGTTGAGCCTCTCTTTCAACCATGGTTCCGCAAGACATTGGCTTACTTCAATCATATATTGATACCTATTCAATGGTTTTTTGTTTAGTTTCAGTAATTTTGAAGTATAAAGTACGTAAGAATTTATGCTTGCAATATTTACCATGTCATAAAATATGACCATCGGCCACCTTCGAGTTTTTCGACCAGAATTCATATTAGAACACATCTGGTCGAAAGTGTCTACTCCTCCCTTTGTTTCATTATAATTCTTTATAATTGCAGGTTTTCCTGTGGCTAATATTTCAGCCCCTTCGTGAAGAGTAGATAAAAGTAACACAATTTTGTTCTTTTTTGGCATGTACGATACCATGGTTTTCATCTGATCGTGACAAAACATAGACGTATTAGGATTTCTACCTTTAACATCTAACAGTTCCTTGGGAATTTCCTTTTTGTTTTTACGGACGGTCCCTATCAGAGTAAGTTTATAGGGATCTTTCAGTAAATCATCAGCCAAACTTACTGATGTAAACCAGTTATCCATGGTAATATTTCTATTACTACCATGGACAGATTTAGTAAGCTCTTGTACAAAATACGTTGACAATGGCAATCCATTTGTTTTTGTGTTTTTTCCTAAATAGGGGCTGGCATCTAACATGTATTTCGAAGACGAATCGCAAACCATGATTATTTTTATTCCATATTTGGACGGCTTACTCGGTATATACATACGAAAGGGACAACGTCCGCGAAATCCAACCAGCTGTTCGTCAATAGTCAAGTAAGAAGAAGGTGTGTAGGAGTCTCTACATATCGCAATAAAAATATCCCATATTTCACGGATCGGTGCGAACGAATCCACATTTCTTCTTTCCGATCTGGTTTCTTTGTCATCAAACCTAAGACAATTTATTAGGAACGAAAAGCGCTCACCACTCATACAGGCTTTATAAAATGTTCCTGATAAATTGGTGTTAAACATATATTTTGCAGACAAATGATTATCTTTGTTCGCTGCCGCCCTTATCAAAATTGCAAAAAGGGCCTTTATCTCGTTTTTTGTCGTTTGCGATACATTGGCATTGCTTTTATATTTTTGTGCTTGTCTAAGAATTTCGGCATTTGTATGCAAAAGTATGGTATGTAGTATTTCATTAGAAAAAAAGTGTAAGAAAAATTCATCTAAAGTTGAACACTTTTTAGCATCCCCTTTAGGACCTGGTACAAAATGAATAATATTTCTTGCTTTGGTTTTTCCACGCTTGGAAGGTAATACCGTTGACCATTTATGACCATTTTTTCCTTTCAAACTGGTGTTGTTGGGCTTTATTATATAGCTAGATAAAAAAGGGCTATTTGCTATATTCCTCTCTGATTTATCACTTTCAGCAGGTAGGCAGTAGTCAGGGAGACTGGACTGATCCTCGTTGGTATGAAATTCCTCTTCAATGTCATCGCCATTTTTTTCTACTAAATGTTCTTCTTCGGCAGTTGAAGAATCTTCGAATTGATTGGACTGATTGACGTTGGGTGGGGGCTGTGGTAAAAACATATCGTCATCACATTCATCATCTGAACTTTCCGCTTCGAATTCTACATGGTCCTCTTCCCAATCACTTCCACTGTCTTCAAAAGGATCGGGTTCTGAGTCTTCACCGGCCATTATACGCTGAATTTCGGCCTCTATTTCCTTTTGTGTTAAGGGTTTACGCGCCATCTTAACAAAAAAACAATTATCTAAGTATCAAAATATCAAAAATGTGCCTTACCTCTCAAAAAGATAACAACTAGCCCAATTTATCGACGCACTAGTCACAATAATTATTACAATAAAAACTAACGTAAACACTGGACTTTCGTTAAATTTACGACGAGCCCGCGAAATATGTCACTTAGCGGTAAAAAATGCGACAACCGAATGCACCATTGGCTAGCTGTGGACTAATTAGGAAAATAGCTAGAGGCACGCGGCGATGCATAGCCCGGAAGTATTCGAACTTTAACGACTTTAAGCTCGCGTCGTAAATTTTACGAATGTCCAGTATTCTAGGGAGACAGAGACAGAACCCTCCATGAGTCTGCGGAACTTATCTAATTCGGCTAAAGAGACAGGCTTAGAATAGTGTATATTTTAGTGGAGGGTGCTGTCATCGGCGTAACTGTGAACTGGGTTGGATGTGTTAGAGGCACCTGCGTGCCAGACCTGGTCGAAAGCTATGGATATGTCTAGAGCGACAATCTGGAAGTCACCGTGTAATTACATAGACTTGTTCCAAGAATGGGTGACAAAGGAACGGAGATCGGCAGTTGATCTGCGCTGACGGAATCCATACTGCCTGTCATGGATTATACTGTGTTTTTTAAGAAATTCAATAATTTGGTGTTTATATACTTTTCCATCACTTTAGAGGTGACTGAAAGGGGAGAAATAGGCATGTAGTTGCTAGGAAGCGCTTTGGATCCTTTCTTGGGGACGGGTTGTACTCGAGCAGTTTTCCAGTTACTAGGGATATGCCTCTATTGTAAGATGTCTGAAACAGACGAGTCAGGACTGGAGCAGGTTCTGGTGCGTATTTTTTGAGAACAATTGCTGGGATTTCGTCAAGGTCAGAGGCTTTCCTGGTATTAAGAGAAGAGAGCATCTTTAGTACCCTTTTAGTTTTGAAAATGATATCCGTCATGTTATGCGCGACATTGTGGACTATTGGCGGTTGATTATTTTGAGGTGGGTTGAGAGTAGAATTGCAAGCGAACAACGAGGCAAAAACTTCAGCCTTGCCCAGGGTGGTAGAAACAATTTTATCCCCTGAAACAAGAGGTGGGAACGTGCTCTTGCAGAAATTATTCCCAATAGATTTAGCAAGAGTCCAGAAGGCTTTGCTGTCGTTGGAGCTTGAGAGGACTTTGTTTTTGATATGGTTATTAAACAAGTTTTTTTTGCGTCAGAAAGAATGCGGACATAGCGGTTTCTTGCGTCGTTAAATGATGACGGTTTTTTAAATTGGGATTGTGTAGAAGCGTTTTGTGAGCTTTGACCTTTTCAAGTCTGACCTTGTCACATGATTTAGAGAACTAGGGCTTTTGAGTGGCTGAAGTACGTGGAATAAATAATTCCATGCCAGCTTGGATGATTTCGGTGACGTTTTGTGGGATATCAGAGGGGTCAGGATGAGAGAAGCAGACACACCCATGTAAATGAGGAAAAGTGATTCCGCATTTCGTCCCAGTTCGCGAAGTTGTAGTGCCAAACGATAAGTGGGTGTGATGACTGTGTGACCTCAGGTTACATTGCGCAGGAAGCAGTGACCATGCCGTGGTCTGAGCGACCAAGGGGGGGCGGTGACTGATGTCTTATAGCATTCAGATTTTGCAGTAAGAAGAAGATCCAAGGGATTTGAGCTGTGTGTAGGGATGCGAGGAAAGTAAGTAGGTTGCTGAACCATATTGGCTAAAGAATTGGTGACTCCCTTTTGGATCGGTTTTTGAAGATCCTAGCCATTCCTTATTATGGACATTGAAGTCATCAAGAATAATGATCTCTGAGGAAGGGTATTCAGAAATCAGATGGTCGGTTTTTTTGAGAAAGGTACTCGAAGAGCTGGACAAAGTTGTTGTCAGAAGGTGACCCGTAAATGCAACAGATAAAGTTAGTTGTAGCTCTGAGAGAGCTACATCCAAAGTATGTCTTTTCTTCCAGCTTCCAAATTGGGGAGTCTGGTGCAGGGTAGATTGCTACGGACGTATGCGGACACACCTCCATACAATCTAAAGGAAATGAGGAGCTCATACCCCGGGAAATTCAGGTGATTAGTGCTGTTTTGGCACTGATTTGGGTTTCTATTTGGAGCCTATTAGCCTGGAGGAAATTTTGGACGGAGTCAGGTTAGAATTTAGGGCGCATATATTCGAGAAGGATATGTTAAATCTTGATGCCGGCGCCCCCTGCACACCCCTCTCCTGGAGATTCGAATGGAGAGGTATTTAGTCTCCGGAATCTTTTGTACAAGGAGGAGCCATCATCATTTTTGTTTATAAGTGAAACCGACTCATACACCAGAACCGAAAACGTCCTTCGTGACTTAACCGTCCCCTTGATGTACGGGGTGGTACCTCCTCAGGACTGAAAAAAATCCTTTGCTATCACGTAAGGAAAAAGCCCACTGCCACCTACCAACTGCTTTATACAGTATACACGATTTTAAAAACATTCCTTCGCAAATAATTTCTCAGGGCAGTAAAACTCAAAATTTAAAAAAAATGCGACGCAGCAAGTACGTTATGGTAGTGAATCTTCATAGGATTAAGATTCTTGATTTAGTAAAAAAAAGTGCTACAAAAAGAACAAATAAAATAGAAGATCTATACCTAAATCTGTACTAAAGTTTTACACAGTGAGTTGTGTAAATAAGTCAAACAAAATAAATGATATACAGGAAATATTGTTAAGAAAAATTCACTGAAAAGTAAAATGCGCATATAACGCAATTTCTAACTACTGAGTTGTCTAAAATTGTATCAATTTAAATTACGGCACCTAATTTAATCTATAATTAAAATCACACATACCATGCTTAAAATAGTTGTATATATTAATTAGGACGATTATTCAAGTTTTAATTTTTTTTCATTTCAACAACACACCATGAGGGCTTACAGCCTAAATACTATCGTACCATGGGTGTCGACAAGGAGAAAAGAGGCAACTTGTTAATTCTGGACTTGAAGGTTTGGAGGTTCGGAGGGAAAGGAAAAATTTGTTTATAATTCTGTTTTAAATGTCAAATACTTAATATTGTCTTTCTTTTCTTTGGTGCTGGTTCGATATTTTCAAAATCCTCAAATAAGGAGTTGTAAATTTGATTAAAATGAATTTCATTATTTATGAAATCTTGCAATGTAGTAGTTGATACAATCAGACGTTTCTTAGCGTAAGAAATATCTGTGCTTTTATTTTGTGCAATTCAAAATACAACATCGGTATGTTTAAATATAAATTTAAAAGTGTATCAAAGGAAAAGAAAATAGGGATCGTTCAGATGTCGTTTTAGGCCAATAGATTCTCTCAGAGTTTGTTGATCTTGCTTGATATCAATGTAATTCAAAATATAATCAAAATCTTCAATTAATTTGTTTTTGTTTGACAACACCTTAGAAACTATCCTAGAAGTAAAATTTCACTTTACCTACGCTCACATTGGTAGCAGAGCCTCGCCTGTGAGCACGTTCAAATAAATGTGTTCAAATATAGCCCAAAGTCGAAAACATAGGAACCGGGCCTCCGTGACGTCACACAAGAACACAAGACGATCGCGCCGTTTTGGTAATATACTTCTCAGCAGCGTTGCCGGTTGTAATTGTAATTGCAGATTTAGAGAATTTTTATATGAATATGGTTTGAATGATAATTAATAATATGAATAAGTGTGACTTTAATATTGGATTAAATGTAACTAACTGACTACTTGAATAGGGAGGATGTAACTAATTCAGACTAGGGAGGCCCGACATCCTCTGCCTCCTTAGAGAAACCGCCACTGCTTCTAGCTTGTTTTACTTTGTGAAAGTTTTATTAGCTTAAAACTACAAAGTGATCAACAACTTACAAGATTGCCTACTAATATCAGCGACAGTGAGGACGAAGGTTCTGAAAAAGAAAATCGTTGCATTATGGGCAGAGATTAAGACAGAATTAGGACAGGAAGATGTTCAAGCAAGTAGGACAGTGCCTATTTCATGTTTAGCCCCAGGTCTGTCGTGTCGTTCTTTCATAGCCGCTGAATCCATTCTCACAATAAAAGACTTGAAAACCGAATTTCTAAAATAGCTGGTTTTGTAACAATTCATTTTATTTGAGCTTCTAATTAAGTTATTCTTAATTAAAATATTTTGTAGTACATAAATATCCACATTACCATATAAGATCAAAGATAATCAAGAATCCTTGTTATGTTGCCAGGCACGAGAAATACGAAAGTAACTCAGAACATGTCTCGAAATCATAGCCACAATTAAGAACCGACGTGGTTTTGATGATTCATCTCAAATGTATGCGTGTAAAATAAATTGGGTAAATATTATTTCTCTACATTTTCTTTTGGGAAGAATGTGGGGTGTGTTATGTACATCAAAACACATACAATAACCTACAAAGGAACATTACTTTAATATAATTCATTCTGTGAGAAATTTACTTCTCAGCTAATTCAAAAGATGATATTTACTCCATTTATTTCTGTTATTCCAGTATTCAAGAAAACTTAAATAATAATCAAAATTCCTCACCTTTACTGTGCATAGCTTTATTATTCCGTTTGTTTGTATCAAAGTTAGCTTTCATTTTAAAATTAAGTTCTGAAGCGAAAGATTTTATATTAGGATAGACATGCTTTTAATGCGAGAAATTGCGTTGTTTTGCTATCCTCATAAACCAAGAATGTTATATGTATCACATTTTATCTTTAAACGGGTTTGTTGCCATGCGACTTACTCTCGTAATTTACGATTTTCTTTATTTTTTATTTCAACAACACACCACGAGGGCTTACAGTCTAAATACTATCGTACCGTGGGTGTCGACAAGGAGGAAAGAGGCAACTTGTTAATTCTGGACTTGAAGGTTGGTAAGCTCGGAGGAGAAGGAAAAACATGTGCCGGCAAGGAATTCCACAACTTGGAAGTCCTCGGGATAAAAGAGCGGGCATAACAAGATGTTCTATGTCTGGTGATCTGGACAGTAAAAGGGTGCATTCGCTCTGTTCCCCTGGTAGATATGTTAGGGGCAGAGGTGGAGGAATTATTGAAGAAAGATCCTCTGAGCACTGCCCGTGCAGATATCTATAGAAGAGAGAAAGAGGTCACCAACGGCACGTCGGTGGGCAAGCGATGGCAGCCTTTGGGTGAGGGTAGGCTCACCAATGAGACGTATAGCTCTCTTCTGAATGGAGTACAGGATAGCGAGTGTAGAAGCGGCAGCAGCACCCCAGATGTGGGAGTAGTATTCGAGGTTTGGCCTTATTCGTGAAGTATATAAGGTACAGAGATTAGCTGGTGAAAAGTATTTGCGAGCCCGGAAGAGGGAACCTAATTTCTTAGCAGCCGCTTCTACAATTGATGTGATATGTTGGTGTCAATTGAGATTTCGATCCACAGAAATGCCAACAAGTAAAAAGGACTCATTACTGTGAATAACTTGGTTGTTCATTGTGATGGTTCTAGGGCTGGTGTATCTTTTATGAGAAAGAAAGCAAGATTGAGATTTGGTGGGGTTTAATTGTACAAGATTTCTACTGCCCCAGTCTAATATTTTTTGAAGATCCACGGAGACAGAACCCTCCATGTGTCTTCGATCCTCATCTAGTTGGGCCAAAGAGACAGGCTTAGAATAGTGTATATACAAATAGCTGGTTACCAACACACTAAAACGAAAATTAAGATAACAAGCCAAAAAATCAAATAATAGAGAATCTGGTGGAGGGTTGTGGAAAAAATTCGTTATACCAATATTCCACTATTATTAGTAGCTAATAGTGTAGTAGGTTACTAATTTCAGCAATGCAATACGATGAAGCCGTAGACTTGTAACATAATTTTTTATAAAAATTTATATCCAAAATTACTTGACAGTTACCATTCAGAATATACCGACCTCAAATATGAACATGCCAAATTTTAAGGACATCTCAATTCACATAAAGAGAAAGGACAAACGAATCAATCTAACCAATAGGTAAGAAGACTGCAATATAAACCAGGAGTAAAAAGTAAAATCATAAAAGACAACTAAGGAAATTTATAGCTAGAAAGGAAAGACATCGCTATACAACGGGAAACCTACCCAAAAGAGTTATATTGAAAGAAAAAAAGTTATAGGCATTTAATGAAGCAAAATTTTAGTCCCACTAAAAGTCAGACACAATACCAAAATATTGTATGTGTTAAACAAAATCTATTAAATATTACAGACAACTGTTACCTTTTCATGGCGCACAAAGTTCAAGACATACCAGAAAGATTACTTTGAGGATTTTGTAATTTGTCTCCTGTAAATGTCAAACTGGAGATTTGAAACGTGAAAATAAGTATAACTATTGCAGTTTATGAATAGAGAATATTGCATAAAATGTGCATTAGAATGTTATAGATTTATGCCACTCTTCCTATTGCAAAATATGCCTCTGAAGACCTTACATATTGCAAATAAATAAGATACCATTATCGGTTGTATACCTTTCTTTATTGCAGTTTGCCAGAAGCCTTACGTGGTGTAATGGTTAGGATGCCTGTCTGATGAGCGAAGGGACGCGGGTTAAAATCTCACCGTTTACTGAATTTCTCTTTTAACTTCTTATTATTTTTGTGTCGTAATTGATATCCGTATTTTGGAAGAATTTTCTGGTTTAAGAGGAGGAGGTATTGTAAAATGAGAGCTGAACATTTGGAGTGGTAGTGCAACTGTTAGTGGCAGAAAGGGAGTTGAAAGTTGTTGAATATTGAACAAAATTTAAAATGTGACAGCGGCAAAATTTGGCAGTTCCCTTTGGGCAGGTCAGAAATCAAAATTGTGTTTGTTGCAAGCACAAGCATTAAGCTTATTTGTAAAACACATTGTAAAATTATGTACTGGTAAATATACTAAATATATAAATACTAAATTCAATTTTTTTCGTCGTTGATTCTATTTTAACGTTATCTGATCATATCGTGTAATTCCAATATATTTTTAGCGACTTTTTGTTGAAAAAGAGAGATAAGCACTTTTAAGACTTTTAATTCACGTTTGATAGTAGCTGTTGTTGCTCTTAGTTGGTAAAACCGTGCCACAGTTAACACAGGTGTAGAGATTTGTGACATGAGAAGAGGTTGTTGTCTTCTCTACAACCTGATTCAATTTTTACAGCATCCACAGGCAAAAGAATTTTCTCTGTGAAGCCACAAAAAAGTATCTAGTTCTGTATTTGGATCATATTTTTAATATTTTTTAATTTATTTATATTTCTCTTAGTTAATTTTCTTGTACAAAATGTACTTTTAGTAACGGTATACGGTTCTAATTGTGGTGAGAATGCATCCAGCCTTACATGCAATTAATGCAACTTTAATAAATAAATTTGGGGATTGAAAACTGCCAAAACGTTATTTTGTTGCCATAGTAAGAACGAGGGCAACGTAGATTACGGGCTACTGGAGTACAATAATAGCATCAGCATTGTTTCTTTGCAGAATGTTACTTATAGTAGGTGTATGGCCAGTTTAACCTCTACCCGGCAAATAACTTTTTAACATCTGAATGTGGTGGTGGTGGTGGGGGAGTTATTTATGACCTTGGAACAGTAATTCCATCAGCCACAGACTTTTGCCATTTTATATACACAAATATATACAAATACCATAATAATCTAGAAGACAGAATTATGTCACATATATACAAATATACAATATTTAAACTTATTTAAACATATAATAATTTTTTCCCTCTTCTTTTTTTTTCTTTTTTTTTCTTTTCATTATTTTTTAAAAATTAATCTTGGTTTTTTTATATATTTTTTATATATTTTTTTCCAAATCATGTACACGGGATAGACAGGGACACACTTTTGCGTCCAGGGGGGCCCTTCAGGACGACTTCAGACAAACTGACTGGACCACGGATAACAACAAACGTTGACAAAGGTGCAGAAACAAAGGATGACCTAAAAACTAATAATTACAAATTTCTGTTACACTATTGCTATATTTACATATTATTTCCTATATTTATACTAACCTACCAAGTAGTTTTAAGTTGCATATTTACATGTGGGGTACATTGAATACAATAAAGAAAAAATACACACACACACACGCGTAAACGCACACACGTACACGCATATATACACGTACATAAATTATATACAAATGCAAATGACTTTTTTATAATTCTAATTTTATATCTCTGAAAAATTTACAGAGAGCAGTGATTATTGTTTTTGCGTTGACAGCAAGTATTTGGTGTAAACTAACATTTGAATGTAAGCCGTACCACTATTGGAAACCATTTAAAAATAAATGAATGTATCGAAGTTTTCACTGATGCAGATGTTGAAGAAAGATATTATGATAAGAACTGAATTTCAAAGCACTCTGTATAATAAACGTTTCTATTAGTTTATAATCCCATAAGTCATTTAGCCCCCCCACACACATTCAGTGTAATTATTTTAGCTTTTTGCGTTTCTCTTAGCCATTATTCATAAATGATTTACGAACAATTTGCTCCAAATAATATCAGAAAAGGCATAAGAAATGTGGCGATGGCGAATACTATTTAAAATATAAAGGGAGCAGATTCTCTGCCAAGTGGTAAGCTCAGTTATATTTCCTCAAATAATCTCTCAGTAAGGCAGCTGAGGTTTACTGCGCATTACAAAAATAAGGTAAAGTCTATTACATGAAGTTTAAAAAGTTCCACTGAAATTCTTACTTACGAAATCCAAATTTTATCACTGTAAACGGAAATTATGGATCCTTATCACGAAGTTACTCATCACTTACACTCCAGATAAAAACCCACTTAATTAGGGGGGGGGGGTATTTAGGCATGATCTATATTTTTTCTTCATGTACATGCTTTCGTTCCACATTTGGTTTCCTCCATAGAATAAATGAGAAATGCGCCCTAGATTTTAATGGCTTTAATCACTGCCTCCTTAATATTTATCTATACTTTGCACATAGTTTGTAAAACCATTTGTTTAATCAATCATTATAATGATAATACTTTATTTGTCGGAAAAAGTATACATTTGTACCCTAAGTATAGAACAGTAACGACATTATTTATTAAAAACTCTGGACGCAGCAAGTGCGTTATGGTAGTGAATTTTCATTAAAATGTTTCTAACAGCAAATATGTTTTTTTAAGAAAGCAAGCACCAAATTTGGTTACCAGTATAATCTATATATTAGAAACAATGTGCCATGTGTCATCAAAATAACTTAATAGCAAATTGATTCAAAATTTGAAGCATTTAATGAAAATTCGCTACCATAACGCACTTGCTGCGTCCCGAATTTCTTTTCTTACAAAGATGTATTATATTTCGATGGAAAATACAAAAATGCAATAACATAGGGCGTGTTTGATTAAAAAAAATCAGTAAAAGAAAAAGAAAATTTGAATCACCAACAACTTATTGGCCACCCTGTAATTGTGGAAATATTTTTTAACATGAAGCTTAAGTCACCCTACAATTAATGTATACAACTTTTTTTCGTAACTTGCATAATAACGGATATATTGCGCTTTAATGATTTTTTACGATAATTCGACAAAAATTATATACCATTAAACGATAAACTATAATATAGTTTATCGTTATATTATAGCCAACACTACTGCTAAAGCATCAGAGAAAGGGTCTATTTGAAATGAATTTTCTGGGAATATTTTACTAAAATGAAGGACAATGACGATTGAAACTAAGAGCTCAGGCTTTGTAAAACATTATTCTTGAGACATTTTCCTTCCATAGATCATATTAATTTCAGGTTCATTGCCTAAATATTAACAATTTTGACGTTTAAAATCGCGACTTTGACGTTTTGAGGAAAACCCAAATTTATTTTTCTTTAAATGCCTGTAACTTTTTTGTCCTTTCAGCTACAGCGCTAAATTTTGGTAGGTAGCTTACATATAACGATATAAACCCGTGTGCCAAATTTGGTTGCCCTTACTTTGTTAATTCCGGAGATAAAAATTTTTTCGGTTTTTTTCTAAAGAAAACAGAAAATTTTCCGGGAAAACCTCGGCGGATTTTCCTGGCTAACGAACTTATCCAAGCCACTCGTGAAAGAAAGGTACTCACCAAATTTTATCAAAATCGGTTCATTATTTTTTTTAGTTATAGGTGTGACACATAAACATATATATATATATATATATATATATATATATATATATATATATATATATATATATATATATATATATATATATATATATATATATATATATATATATATAAACATATAAAGTCTGAAACCGACCTCGGATTTGGGTTCCAGGGGTCCTAAATAGCGCTCATTTGAAGAAATTTTTTCAAAATTCAAAAGTCGAGATCTCCTCATTAGTGAATTTTTTTTAAGAAAATTCACTAAAAGGCACTGCCAAAGAAGTACATTTCTTTGTGGGATCCATATTTTTGTGTACAGGTGTCCAATTTTTCTTGCAGATGCTGTGTATCTCGGTTATTTTTCAAGATAGAACCTTGCTACTCTTTTGTGAAACGAGAGATTCCGCATTTATACTCCGAGATACAGGGCGATATTGAAAGTATTGCATTTTCAGATGACCCTTGTATTTAAATTTTCTGACAACTTGTCAAAAAGGTAAAAATAAATCCTCCTAGAAACATGTAACGTAAATCTAGTGACGTAGTTTTTTTCAAAGGTTACTGTTTTTGAAATATCGACCAATGTTTTGTTTTTTAAATGGGACATCCCGTATGTTTGTCCAGAAATTAATTTGCATTTTCACAAGTTTCTCAAAAATAAATAACACTATGGGTCTATTTTAATAAACAACGAAAAAAATTATAGTTTTCACAATGCGCAATCAAAATTTTACAAAATGCTATGCAAAAAATGGTGCTGCTTATTAGTGAATTTTCTTTAAAAAATTCACTAATTAGGAGATTGCGACTTCAACTGAGCGCAAACTAGGACCCCTGGAACGCAAATTCGAGGTCAGTTTCAGATTTTTATATATATATATATATATATATATATATATATATATATATATATATATATATATATATATATATATATATATATATATACTTTATTTCTTTGCTGTACGTTTGTGATTTCTTATTGGTTTGCGTGGACTGTCAATAGAAACAAGATTCAAGGCATATATAACAACATTAGATAAAATCCACATACCTAGCTACAAATCAAACGTAGCTACACACATTCACAACACACAACACCAAAACCAGACATCACCCAATTACAACTAATGAAACATGTTAAACACGACAAAAAAAATGGAAATCTGGGAACAATACTACATTCAACAAACAAACAATGAGAAACAATTAATGCCAGAACCAATCCAAGTACAAACATTCAAACAAAACTTAATAAAGGCCATACAAATAGACAAATTATCAAACCACAGTGATCAAGACTGGAGACCGATACACACGACACAGTCTGAAGGCACAACCAATCAGAGAACAGTAAACCGACCAATAGAAGCCCACGGCGCAGGCGCCACGTACAATCTCAAAAGTAGACAATACAGGAGCGATAACAGTCAGTAGCATGCTGATGACGAACCGGTACGGTTCGAAACTGCAGTTTGTATTTCTAGCGCCGTTGTAGTATGTTTACCCTGCACAGAACCTCAAATTTGCTTTAGGTCCCTTATCTGTATCGTGGAGTTGAGATTACAGCTTTTTCCGCTGGTCAATGCATAAGGGGGTTCCTCTAAGCATGTTTCTGATTTTTTTTCGGAAAACGAACAATACGCTAATCTGCTAATTTACCTATATATGTTATTAATCACACCGAAAACTCAAAAAATAATAGGCCGCTTCTGAATATATTTGGTGAATACCTTCCTTTTGCAAGTGGATTGGATAAGTTCGTTAGGCAGGAAAATCTGCTGAGGTTTTCCCGGATTTTTTGTTTGTTTTGTTTCGAAAACAATTTATATCTCCAGAAATAACAAAGCCAGGACAACCACATTCGGTTCGTGTGCTTATGTCATAGTTAAATTACTGCCCCAAATTTACCTCTCTAAGTTAAAATACGAAAAAGTTAGAGGAATTTAAATAAAAATAAATTGGGGTTTTCCTCAAAACGTCAAAGTCGCGATTTAAAACGTCAAAATTGGCAACATTTGGGTAAAGAACTTGACACTAATACGGGATATGGAAAGAAAATGTCTCAAGAAGAATGTTTTACAAACCCTGAAATCGTAGCTTCAACCGTCATTGTCCTTCATTTTACTAAAAGATTTCCAGAACAATCATTTCAAGTATACCCTTTCTCTGATGTTTTGGCAGTCGTCTTAGCTATATAGTTTATGGTTTAATGGTATATAATTGTTGTCGAATTTTCGTAAAAAATCAATAAAGCTCAATATATCCGCTTCATACAAGATACGAAAAAAAATTGTATACAATAATTATAGGGTGTCTTGAGCTAAATCTTAAAAAAATATTTCTACAATCACAGGTGACCCATAAGTCATTGGTGATACAAATTTTCTTTTTTTTTTTATCGAATACGCCTTATGTTATAGCATTTTTGCATTTTTCATCGAAATATAATGAATGGTTGTAAGAAAATAAATTTAGGACGCAGCAAGTGCGTTATGGTAGCGAATTTTCATTGAATACTTCAAATTTAAATGGCTCAATTTGCTATTAACCTTTAAGGTTGGCCAAAAAAATCAGTTTTTTCGGGAACACTTTACGTTTACTTTCGGAAATTTGTGTACATTTTTAAACAATAGTTACTTTGATGAAACATGACACATTGCTTCTACTATATAGGTTATACTGGTAACCAAATTTGATGCCTGTTTTCTTAAAAACGAACACACATATTTCCTATTAAAAAATATTTTCATGAAAATTCACTACCATAACGCACTTGCTGCGTCCAGACTTTTTAATTTAAAAAGACATATTTTTCGTTAAAAATATTTTAATGAAAATTCACTACCATAACGCACTTGCTGCGTCCAGGTTTTTTAATTTAAAAAGACATATTATCCATTAAAAATATTTTTATGAAAATTCACTACCATAACGCACTTGCTGCGTTCAGACTTTTTTAATTATTTCTATATGCTAACGATAAATCGAAAAACATATTTAGTGACAGCTATTTAATTTTTATTTCGGCCAGAATTCTATAAACCCCAAACGACCGGTCTCGCCACCTGTATGTATATGCATATATATATATATATATATATATATATATATATATATATATATATATATATATGTGTGTGTGTATTTTTACAAATAACATATAGCCTAGAAAAGCTGCGATATTATAAAATAAATCAGTAACGAAAAACAGAGTATTAGATTTTATCGCGATTCTCATTAGAGAAATGGAATAAAGGAAACAAGTGATGAAAAAGCAACGAGAGAAATAAGCTAATCAGATATGAATGTTGGTAAATGCCCCTAAGATTACCGTTATCCATTACAAGCAGGGATCCTAACCATTGTTTGGAGCACAATTCGTCTGAGAAATGCCTTTCAGCCTGTTACAGTTGAACATCTTTATTTAAATCTGTCGTCTTTATACGGATGAATATCCAAACCCTCATAAGAACAGTCTTCCTGTAAACGAATATCATGCCTAAATTCCAGAAAGGTATGTTTTAAGGGAAACAGGCAAACTAAAACGCCGGAAACTCTAGGACCTACTGATGCAAATCTAATGCTCCGTGTGGAAATAAATAACTCATGATGTAGATAGACTACTGCTTACATCAAAAGTCTGGACGCAGCAAGTGCGTTATGGTAGTGAATTTTCATAAAAATATATTTAATGGCTGATATGTCTTTTCTTAATGATAGAAGGCATCAAATTTGGCTAAATATTTGTTACACAAAATTCTGCTAAAAGCATACATAAAATTCAAATCATATATCTAATCTGTAATTAAAATTGAAAATAAAATAATTTGTTTGCACGAAAATCCATTAAAACCCCATTTTCGACGAATTTCTCTTAAAAAATGTTCCACCAATTGAATGTTTTTTTATACAAAAATTCTCAAATGTTTCTTCAAAGAAAATTCACTAAATTCATTCATAAGAAAATCCGCTATTAAAATAACATTTTGTACAAGAAAATTCGCTACTATAAATAAATTAAATAACCGATATAGTAGGAAGAACGTGCCATATTTTATCAAAATAACTTGCTTGAAAATGTACAATTTGTTTTCGAAAATAAACGTTTTCGAGAAAACTCGTTTCCTAGCTGACGAACCTTAGGTTAATAGCAAATTGCGTAATTGAATTTTGAAGCATTTAATGAAAATTCGCTACCAAAACGCACTTACTGCGTCTCGATTTTTTCACAAACATGCACTATATTTCATAATAACGTGGAGATGCTCACTTTTGAATTTAGAAAAATTTCTTCAAATGAGCGCGAACTAGGCCCCCTAGAACCCATACCTAAAGTCACTTTCAATTATATATATATATATATATATATATATATATATATATATATATATATATATATATATATATATATAGAGGGTAAACAATTTACAAAAATTTAGGTCTGTATGTTTAAAGACAAAAAAGTTAGAGGCATTTAAAGAAAAAGAAATTGGGTTTTCCTCAAAACGTAAAAAATCGCGATTTGAATCGTCAAAATTGGAAACACTTAGACAAAGAACCTGAAAGAAATACGGATTATATAAAGAATGTTCTGCAAACCCTTAATTTTCAGCTTCAACCATCACTGCCCCTCATTTTAATAAAATATTTCCATTCATTCCAAATAGACACCTTCTCTGATGCTTTGGAAGTAGTTTTGGGTGAATTTATGGTTTAACGGTCTATAATTTTACGCTTTCGTAGAAAAAATTCGTTATTGAGGAGACCACGGATTTTTAATTCTAAACAGATTTCTTCAAAGGAGCGCAAACTAGGCCGCCTAGAATCCATATTCGGGTTTACTTTCTGTTTACATATAAACAGGCTGTTTCAGCTTCAACCATCATTGCCCTGCAATTTAATAAAATATTTCCAGACAATTCATTTCAAGTAGTCACTTCCTCTGATGCTTTGGCAGTAGTTTTATTAAAGTTTATGGTTTAACGATCTATAATTTTTAGATAATTTTCGCAGACAAAAATCGTTAATAAGGGGACCGCGGCTTTTGAATTCTAAAAAGATTTCTTCAAATGAGCGCAAACGAGGCCCCCTAGAATCCATATCCGGGTTTACTTTCTGTTTACAGGGTAACGCATTTCTACGGTAAACTTCAACATAGTTGTTATTATGCAATTTATTAGACAATTCCGAGTTCCGACATCGAAACATATATATATATATATATATATATATATATATATATATATATATATATATATATATATATATATATATATATATATATCCATGATAGGCCCCCAGACGGTCTATGGTCGGACATGAAAAGGATCGATCCCGCCGCCGACCGGTGACCGCACGGGGCAAACGAGGGCTCGTGCGACGGACGACGCTGACGTCGACCGCCTAATAAAGTCACATTGTTTTGAGCCTTTCGACTCCCGGAACTCCTATAGGTATCGTTGCCACCTTTGTCTAGAAAGTATACGGCCTTAGAGGCGTTCAGGCATAATCCAACGGAGCTTCGCACCACCGCCCGCTCGAGAAAGTGCGTGAACCAAATGTCCGAACCTGCGGTTCCTCTCGTACTGAGCAGGATTACTATCGCAACGACGAGTCATCAGTAGGGTAAAACTAACCTGTCTCACGACGGTCTAATCTCAGCTCACGATCCCTATGGGCGGGTGTCTTGGGCTGCATCTTATAAAATTATTTTGACAATCACAGGCTAGCCCATAAGTCGTTGGTGATACCTACATTTTTTTTGAACATTCCTTATTGCATTTTTGCATTCTTCACCGAGATATGATGCATGTTTGTAAAAAAATCGAGACGCAGTAAGTGCATTTTGGTAGCAAACTTTTATTAAATGCTTTAAATTTCAATAACTCAATTTGCTATTTAAACTAAGGATTTTCGGCTGGGAAACGAGTTTTCTCAGAAATATTTTAAGTATGTTTTCGGAAAATTTTTGTACATTTTCAAACAAGTTATTTTGATAAAATATCGTACATTGTTTCTACTATATATGTTATACCGGTGACCAAATTGATGCCTGCTGGCATTAAAGAGACATAGGTATTTGCTATTAAAAACATTTTTATGAAAATTCACTTCCATAAGGCAGTTGCTGCGTCCAGACTTTTTAAGATGATACAGGGATTCTATCATTGGAAAAAACGCTGGTGGTGAAATTTCGACCTCTCATTTTTGTCGTAGGTTAGAAACGTCGGGTATTGTTTGAACATGAAATGACTTTATGCCCAGCTCACTTCGAATATGCTAATAATACATATATGATTCTAATTTTACCAAAAAGTATACACAATACCATTTTTTGTGAGGTTCAAAAAGTTTTTCTGACTGAAACGTTTCCGAAAGTAATGTCTAATTGAACTTATTATTGAAGACCATTACTTTTATGATTGTTACATCACGCGGTTAAAGAGAATCTGTGTGTTTCTAGGAAATAATAATAAAATGCTTGTTTTGTCTTTAAAAACTGTACTCCGGTAATCAAGAAGACATTTTATGTGAGGTTCGGATTAAAGTGATTTGCAAGTCTTCCAACAAATCAAGCAAATTGGCCATTTTATTTACATATAAAAATCGTAAACAGGTCCGACCCTTCGGTCGATACGCCATTATATTGATTAGCATGCCAACGTAAAACCGCGTAGTCAGTACATTTTATTACACTGTCATCGAGTCTAGTCAGGGGTATTCCGATTAGCAAAAGAGAACGGTGAGTTGTTATTTGTTCACAAAATAAGTTTACAAAAGCTCAGGGGGTTTCGATACTTTGTAGTTGCTACCACTAATACAAGAGTTCTCTGTTTTTTCTGGTGCTATCTATTTTTATTCATTTGTTTATTGAAACAAGATTTTCTAATTTCACATATTTGTCTGTAATGTAGTCAAGTATCAAGTTTTTAATTGATATAGACATATTACTTAAATTGACCGCCAAAGAAATGTAAAACTTACCTTATGACACACCCAAGCATATGCCATATTCTACATGGCTTGGAATCTTTTAAAGCTTTATGAGAAGATATTTACAAAAGTCCATCATAACCAGCCTTTTATTTTTGAGTAAATGATGTAATTTGAAATTGTCTCAGGATGTGTCTTATAGGGCGCCAACTTTGTGCTCATTATAAGTTTTTAAAAACTAAAAATCCCTATCACCTCCGAATTTTACTACGAAAATTGGCCAACAATAAGAATTTGTTAAAAATGGACACCCAGATACTTGTTAGGTAATAAAAACAAAGATGCCAGAATAATGTAAAAAAGGCAACATTTTTATCAAGAAAGATCAACAGTTATTTTAAAATAAATCTGTAATTACCAAAAAAAGTTCTTAATATCGTAACGTAATAGTTTATATCTTTATGAAGACGGGCAGTTTTATTATTTTATTATTATTATTTTATTATTTCTTTTACAAGCTTCTGAAATTGTCTTGACTGTAATATTACTATTACTATTACTATTACTATTACTATTACTATTACTATTACTATTACTATTACTATTACTATTACTATTACTATTACTATTACTATTACTATTACTATTACTATTACTATTACTATTACTATTACTATTACTATTACTATTACTATTACTATTACTATTACTATTACTATTACTATTACTATTACTATTACTATTACTATTACTATTACTATTACTATTACTATTACTAGATACTTAAAAATCCTTAAAACTCCATATAAGTTAGATATTTTCGGGAGCCATATAATATTTCCCCTATGATGCTTTTGTCGTTTCACCTTGAACGGTGGAACATGCCTCGGCGACAAAAGATATAAAATTATGGATTCAAGACGTGCTTAGATGGGGAATATTGGATCTACATAGCTCTAGAACACACCCATACGTACCTGTTTAGATTAGCTATGGATTCAGAAACCATTTTTTATGGCACGCAAATGTACAATAAATAGAGGTTCGACTTTTGCGGTAAAAATATTAGGAATATGCAACTCGTGTTATACATAATATATTTCATGTTACATTCGATACGGGTTTTCTATGTCATTAACTTTTAACACGTGTGTATAACATATTGTGACATGAGCATTAACAGTTTTTATTTGGAGCATTAGTTACATGATACGTGTATTGTACATTATTGACGAACCACACATTCCATGTATATTTTATATGGTTTTTTAATAACAATTTTTTTTCATAGAATGGAATTTTTCAATGACAATTTTATTTTGATATTAAACTTTCTTTGAAAAACAGACTACGTTACTGATAATTACTATTGAATTTAATTGACATTTAGGGTCTTTTGGTTTAGTGAATTCTCTCTCTCTTTCTCTATCTCTCAAAAATTGCACTTCGTAGTGGAACCTCTAAGACTAAAAAATCACTAAATGTCTCAAAAAAAGCAAGGATACATTTTCAAAGTCAGTTTCAATTTTTAACGAATTCTTATTCAAAATTTGCTATATAATAAGGTAATAATGGGCCCACTTTGATGAAATTTGGCAGGTCCTTATTATTTATTATCTCAGATCTCTTAAGTTAAAATAAAAAGAAGGTAAAAGCAATTAATAAAAACCTTTATTAGACTGGTGATCAAAGAAAAAAAAATATTTTGCGTAGCTAACAAGATCTATTGAATATTGTAAAACAAATAGTTTTTTGGCGCAAAAAGGTTAGGAATTGACAGAAGCATTACGCTTACAATCTTATAGTTTTTATTTTTAAAACGATTTGACACAATAAAATTGGCGTTCTTAGTTTCTTGAGACATTTAGAGATTTTTTAGTGTTACAGGTTTCACCACGAAGTGCAATTTTTGAAAGATAGAGAGAGAGAGAGAGAGAGAGAGAGAAAGAGAGAGAGAATTCACTAAACCAAAAGACCCTAAATGTCAATTAAATTCAATAGTAATTATCAGTAGCGTAGTGTGTTTTTCAAAGAAAGTTTATTATCAAACTAAAATTGTCATTGAAAAATTCCATTCTATGAAAAAAAATGTTATTAAAAACCTTATAAACTATACATGGAATGTGTGGTTCCTCAATAACAATATACGTATCATGTAATGCTCCAAATAAAAACTGTGAATGCTCATGTCACAATATGTTATACATACGTTAACGCCCCCTCCGAAGGGGAGGACGTGCAAGCATTCAACCTGCTTAAACACACTGTCACAACCTCAGTAAGTCCACATTCAAAGAGTCAATAAAACAAACCAGTGTAAGGCCGACATTATGGTATTATCACATGACAGCTGCTCCAGTTTTATAAGACTTTTTCAAGGACAAAAAAACACAAAATCAAAACGATTTTCATTTTATAGTGAATTTTCGTAGAAAAAATAAGAGTGTTCGAAAAAAAAAGTATTTATCACCAACGACTTATGGGCCAGCCTGTGATTGTCGAAATAATTTTATAAAATGCAGCTCAAGACACCCTATAATTAACTTATACAATTTCTTCTCGTCTCTTGTATAATAATAATTATATTGAGCTTTACCGTAGAAGTGCGTCAGCCTGTATATACGTAAACAGATAAAAACTGAACGTAAACCCGGATATGGATTCTAGGAGGCCTAGTTTGCGCTCATTTGAAGAAATCTTTTTAAAATTCTAAAGTCGTGGCCTACTCTTGACGAATTTTTTGTACGAAAATTAGCAAAAAATTATGGACTGTTAAACCATAAACTTAACTAAAACTACCACCAAAGCATCAGAGAGAAAATAACTAGCCTGTTGCATATCGGCCCTTTTTGTAAAACTTCGATCGTTTATATCGTTATGTGTTGACAAAGCATAACAAACACTGTTTCACTATGTGAAAACTGGAACCTGTGATGAGCACTAATAAGTACACTTGGAGAACACCCAAATCACCACAACACATATTTCAGAGACCTTACGATCGTTTCGTTGACCAAGTCAACATCTTCAGAGGAAGAAAAATTCAGAATTTTTCTTCCTCTGAAGATGTTGACTTGGTCAACGAAACGATCGTAAGGTCTCTGAAATATGTGTTGTGGTGATTTGGGTGTTCTCCAAGTGTACTTAAACACTGTTTAGTCCACTCACTTATAAAATCGCAAAGTAATAATTTGAACTTGTATATGAAAATTTCCAAATAACACAAAAAATTTGTCAGCTGCAACAGATAAATAATTTAATACCATACGATAAACGTCAGTGTAACAGACCTGCGCAATAATATCAAATGTTCCGTTGCCAGGCAACGGCTCAGACATACTAGGTCTCATATACCTATAAGCCAGGTTTGCCATTGTCAATGAAACGCGGTGATATTAAAAATAAATGTTTCAAATTTAAATAGCTCAATTTTCTGTAAACCTAGAAAAGCTGAATTTTGGTACATAGTTACGTCTTTCCCAAAGTAACATGTACACCAAATTTCATCGAAATAGCTTTGTAATTTTCGGAGAAAAATTTTTTTTCGAAAGAAAACTTAAAATTTTCCCGGAAAACCTTGTCCGATTTTTCTGGCTAACGAACTCATCCAAGCTATTAATAAAATAAAGGCACTTGCCTAGTTTCATCAAAATCGGTTAATTATTTTTTGAGTTATCGGTTGGGTACATATATGGTGGCGACCTCTCTCTCTTTTATAGATATCTGCACGGGTACTGCTCAGAGGAGCTTTCCTCCATAGTTCCCCCACCTGCTGCCCCCAACAGATCTACCAGGGGAACAGAGCGAATGCACCCTTTTACTGACCAGGTCACCAGACATAGAACATCTTGTTATGCCCGCTCTTTTGTCCCGCCGGCACATGTTTTTCCTTCTCCTCCGAACCTCCAAACCTTCAAGTCCAGAATTAACAAGTTGCATCTTTCCTCCTTGTCAACACCCACGGTACGATAGTATTTAGGCTGTAAGCCCTAGTGGTGTGTTGTTAAAATTAAAAAAAAATACATATATATATATATATATATATATATATATATATATATATATATATATATATATATATATATATATATATAAGCATATAAAAATCGAAACTGACTCCGGATATGGGTTCTAGGGGCCCAAATTCACGCTCATTTGAAAAAAAATATTTCAAAGTCTCACCATCGATACCTCTCTATTAGTGATTTTTTTTACATAAAAATTCACTAATAGAGTTGTGGATATTAGATGTTTCGAATTATTCATCCTCTCATGACGCTAACTTGGTTAGTGAAACGCTCGTCAATTTTTTTAATGTGTTGTAGCGATTTGAGTTGTCCAAGTGTGCTTATTGTATAAGCTTTAATTAATTACTGAAAGAATCAAGTAAGTACATAATTAGTTTGTAATTTTGTGCTTGAGTTTATGGCTAATTAGTATTTAATGAATATTATACAGTAAGTAACATAATCTTTTTCAATTAAGGCTAGTCCACGCACCGAATAAATAGAATGTGTATAAAATGTAAATTAATGCAAAACTCTACGGAGTGGTAAAAGGGTAAAATAGGAAGTAATATACAAAGTTCAGAGTTTGCAATATGTCGCTGGGATGAAGTTAGTTTAAAATGTTACGGACTAGTTCCTGCATATCGTCCCAGAATATTAATGTTCAATAGAGGAACAGATTAACGCTTATATAAGGCTTAGTTTTTCTTTTATATTCCATTGAGTAAATGCATGCATAAATTCGGGACTAGTCTAATGAAACCTGGTTCACAAGGTCACTAAACAGAACTAGTCCTGTATTCATTAGATAACTTTGAAAGCCTCACCTGTAAACTTTAAGAGCAAAACGAAAATGTTTAATCAAGGAATAAGAAAACTTATACTCCTTATATACCAGAGTTTCAAATTAAAATTCGAATGCAAGTTGTACGAAAGCGGATCTTTATAAAAATGTATTGTTGTAAAAAGCAAGTTATCTAGTTATTAATAACAGAAGTTAACAACTAAGAAAAATAAAATTTTTTGAAGGTATGTAAGCGACAAGAAACCAAATAAGAACAACCAATTGAGTTTACAGGAAAGTTACTCATGCATTTGGATCGTATCGTCTCATTACTTATTTAAACATTGTTGGGGGTACTGCGTTCTCTTGTTTAAAAAAAATAAATTCCATGTGAAGGGTTCGGAAGTTAATAATAATAATATTTATAATAATAATAGGAAGGTGCGACCCCTCCTAAGAAAATCCAAACAGCACCACCCCTGCAGTGCCATGGAACAAGTAACCCTACCTAGACACCAAGGTGGAAGAGGAGTTTTGGATGTTGGTAAGCAGTTGGAGCAGCAGATATTGAACCTGCATACACATTTCCACAAGCAGGCGCTTCCTTTTGAACTACACCGTTCCATACGCGAGGCAGATGATTCAACACCACTACAAATAAGAGAAAGAAGTGAAATGCAAAGTCCCTATCGGACGTCAGTATGGTTGGTGTCTGAACAGATATTTTTAGAAACAGCGGGGTTTTTGCTGGCGATACAAGAGCAGGCCATTCCAACAAGAGACTACTCGCATTATATCATCATAATCATCAATCAACCCTCTGCGTCCACTGCTGGACATAGGCCTCCCCTAGTTGAGTCCATTCTTTTCTGTCTTGAGCGCTACGAATCCAGTTTTTTGTTATTTTTGTAATGTCATCTGTCCAGAGAGTTGGTGGTCTTCCTCTGTCTCTTTTATTGGATCTGGGTTTCCATTAAAGTAATCGTTTTGTCCACCTGTGATCTTGCATGCGAGCCACATGTCCCGTCAACTTCCATTCGAGTTTTGCCACATGTACGACCACATCAGTCACTCCTGTTCTTCTGCGTAATTATTCATTTCTAATGTGGTCACGTAACGAAACGCCAAGCATCGACCTCTCCATTTTGCGCTGTGCTACTTTTAGTTTCTTAGCAGAAGCGTTGGTAAGGGTTAGTGTTTCGGCACCGTAGGTAATAACCGGTAGAACACATTGACTGAAAACTTTTCTATTCAAGCATACTGGAAGGTCGCCTCTGATAACGTCTTGAAGTTTGCCGTAATCCGCCCAGGAGAGTATAACTCTCCTGTTTATCTCGCATGTTTGGTTGGCTTTGGATATGCTTATCTCGTGGCCCAAATATGTGTATTTATCGACCCATTCCACCTCTTCAATAATCAGGTTGTTACTAGGGACGAGATTTGTCATAAATTTTGTTTTTCTCATGTTCATTTTTAGACATACTGTTGCACAGGCCTCCTGAAGTTCCTGTGGCATCACTCGAATATCCTCCAAGTTGTCAGCCAGTAATACAATGTCGTCTGCAAACCGTAAGTTTGACAGACTTTGGCCGTCCATTCTTAGACCTTTCTGGTCCCAATCTAGCTTCTTGAACACATATTCCAGGAGGGTGATAAACAGTTTTGGAGACATCGTATCTCCCTGGCGTACTCCTCTCCCAATTTTTATAGGATTTGTGTTTTCATGTAGTTTTACCACAAGAGTAGCATTTATATATATATATATATATATATATATATATATATATATATATATATATATATATATATATATATATATATATATTGTAAATCAGTTTGGTGTAGCACTCGCATTATATAGTTGGGTATAATTCATGTCAGTCATCACTGACTATCCAGCACGTCACCGGAGCGTTTACTGCAGCAAACTACAAAGAGCGTGCAGCAGACTACAAAGAGCGGCACGGTGCAGTTGCGAGAATCCTTCGTCAAGAACCGGCTCTGGAAATAGAACGTTAAAATCTCAGTAAAGTGCCCTACTCTAGTCACACTCCTGAGCCTATTTCAGAGAACTCAGAATACAGGTTCTACTGTGATCGATCAGTGCTCACACACCAACGAGAACCCACATCAGGCTAGACAAAATAGTATGTAATAAGTCCTGCAAACAAGTGACGCTGATTGATGTGGCCATTTCGAATACAATTAATCTAGATACAAAGTACAACGAGAAGAAATTCAAGTACACAAATCTCGAGATGCAAGTAAAGAGACAGTGCACCACACATAGTGTCCCAGTGATCCCGATCGTCATATCGTTAATTGGTGTAGTTCCTAAGAGTCTTCCAGACAGCATTAAGAAACCGAGCTTTGGAGAGCATCTTTATAAATGCAGGAAGCGGTAATACTTGCAACTGCCTGTGCGGAGACTTCTGGGAAATGAGGACGTGTCGCGTTGTCCTCCATAATTTGAAAAGGGCTCCATCTGACCACAGTCCCTTTGGCATCTGACATACCTGGAATAAGTGAATGTTCCTATTCGGGGGAGTGTTAAAGCCCTTCAGGCTAAAGTTATAATAATAATAATATTAATAATAATAATAATAATAATAATAATAATAATAATAATAATAATAAACGAAATCTACATGTATGCTACATCGACTACAGCAAAGCATTTGATTCTGTACCCCACGATTGGTGAAACAAGGTACTTGAAATCTACAAGATCTGCCCAAGGATCAGAAACGTCCTTCAACATCTCATGAGTACTTGAAGAATAAACATATGAATGACCAATAAAAATTGTGAAAAAGTGCAGATCGGAAGGGGCATTTTTCAGGGGGGCTCCCTGTCACCGGTGTGGTTCTGCTTGGCACTGAACCCCATGTCGACTGTCCTAAACAAAACTGGAGCCGGGTATAAACTCAATATGAAAAACCGAAGAAGAATATCCCACTTACTATACATGGATGATCTTAAATTATACTCTGGGCACAAGATACGCTCCACTCACTCTGATTAATACTGTTCAATTTTTAGCAATGATATAAAAAAGTCGTTTGGACTCGACAAATGTGCTATAATTAACGTCAAGAGAGGGGCAGTCGAAGGTGACCAACATCCCTTCTGCGATATAGAACAACTACCGCCTGAGGAGACATACCGCTACCTAGGGTGTCCTCAAAACCAGCGTGTAGACCATAGCCGGCTAAAGCGAGAGTTCCAGGAGAAATATAGAAAGCGAGTCACGAAGCTCATAAATACTAAACTTTCCGGAGGTAACCTCTGTGCTGCTATCAACTCATGGGCGGTACCAGTATTGACATACTCTTTTGGAGTTATCAAATGGTCTAACACCGACTTGGATGAACTGGACAGACTCACGAGAAGGCTTCTTGCGAAATTTCGGTGCCTTCACACCAACTCACGTGTTATAAGACTGTATACACCTCAGAAAGAAGGCGGCAGAGGGTTCATCCATATAAAGAACCTCTGTTTTAAGAAAGAAACATGCGACAACGTTTTCTGACATCGCAGGATGAACTGATGAGGTTGGTGGTGTGCGAGGATAAGGATTATACTCCACTTAGGCTGGGTCAGCGCAACTATGAGTTGGACGCCCCGGCTACCCAGGACGGTGTAGTCCAGTGGGGCGACCAGGCTATGCATGGAAGGTACCCCAAACACCTGCAGGCAGATGGTGTTGATAAAACCTCTTCGCTTATATGGTTGATCGAGGGGCAACTCTACCCGGAGACAGAGGGTTTTGTGATGGCCATTCAGGATAGGGTTATAAAAACTAAAAACTACGAGAAGCATTGCCTAAAATTAGAAGTGGTGGATAAATGTCAAAAATGCGCAGTTGTTGGAGAGACCATTGAAAACGTCATGGCAGCATATCCTGCTCTCTCAGACTTAGCTTACTTAGGCAGACATAACCAGCTCGCCAAGATCATCCATAAACAAATCGCTTTGAAGTACAGCCTCCTGAACCCGTCAACAACACCAGCTTACTACAAGTATTCTCCAGAGGCGGTGCTGGAGTCGGCCGACTTTCTCCTGTACTGGGACCGACCCATGATAGAGACCGCACTGTGGACTTCAATATGCCAGACATTGTCCTGATAAACAAACAGATGAGGCTTGCTGTGATCATAGACATTGCTGTACCGCTGTCCCATAACATTCAGAAAACTGAAATTGAAAAGATCACCAAGTATGAAAACTTGGCATATAAAATAAAAAACATATGGAAGCTCCAGAAGGTGGCTATATACCCTTTCGTAATGTCGGCGGAAGGAATAGCTACCAAGAATTTCATGGGAAATCTAAAGGAACTCGGATTACCAAATAACATCCTAAACATGGGGCAGAGGGCGGTTCTGCTGCGGACATGTCACATAGTCCGAAAATTCCTCAGTTAAGTGGCGACCTCAAACACGTCTGCTGTGTTGAAGCACCGGAAATCAGACTGTAATAATAATATCGACATAATGGGATATGATTAATTTCATCCCCATCCACCGAGCCGAACCCCAATATAGCGCGCAGGGGGGTCGGTCAAAAGGTTTCCAGTAGTAATACTGAGAAAGTGTAATGCTTATATGAAATAATAATAATAATAATAATAATAATAATAATAATAATAATAATAATAATAATAATAATAATAATAATAATAATAATAATAATAATAATAATAATAATAATAATAATAATAATAATAATAATAATAATAATAGTTCATTGTCATGAGTTATTCGCTAGGGGAAACCTGGGAATAAACAATTTTTTATTACTACTAAAAATTCGTCTGTACCATAAGTGCCATTTGGAGAAACTAGTTCATTACAATAGATTTTTTAGAAGTGCCGATTGTTTCTCTCACAAAGTTAGCGCCATCAGAGGGATGAAAAAATTATCTTAGTAATTTTTCTGGAAAACGATCGTCAGGTCTGTAAAATGTATTGTGGTGAATTGGGTTCTCCAAATTGTACTAGTCTGATCTCGTCACCGGTTCCAATCTTCACTCAGTCACCTCTGTCAGTTTTCAGGACAATCCGGCAAATACTCGATGTTAAAGAAAATTTAGATTCAATTTCTTACTTTAACAATCTGTATCTATTTTAATTTTTACGTATGGACTGACTCATGTTTGGCTAAATAGAATTATTTTGATTCATTGATTGTTGTTGCCCTTACTTGGTTGAACTTGTCCATACTACATACAGACTTGGAGACTACTTCTCTGGCTTCACTGTTGGTTTTCGTTGGTGAAGGACGTAGCCAGCGCGTAAGCTAACTGGAGTAAGTGACCCTTAGGAATTCTGGAAGTTCTAGAATGTTCTTCAACGTTTCTGTGAATATAGTTTTGCTGCTTGATAGCATTCTCAGCCAGATAAAAATTGAATTAGTACGAAATCACGACAACTACAAATACAGATCTGTTGCTATGTTATGATATGGTGTTTTGATCAAAAAATTTTATCAAATTGAAAATAAAACGAAACCCTGATGACAGATGAGGCTTTCAAAATGTCTATGTGATGTATGTCAATATTTAACATAAAAATAGTACTAGCCTATAAGAACTGTAATAACAGTTACAACAATAAAATAACTAAACAATAACAGTGTCAAAGCAGTCTCTATACAACGAAAATATCGAAATACATCAACTCATTATCTTATCACAACTTTTTTGAAAGAATAGTTAAATTTATTTTCTTTGACTTATTTAATTAGAAAGAAGAATATCCAAGAAAGGGGAATACATTAAATCAGTTTTCTCGTTTAAAACAAGGTAGCTATTGTCGTGGGTGTGCTTTTTGACTTCTAAAGCTTCAAAAACGTCTAGTTTACATTTGTCCTTATAAAAATGTAGTGGTTGTATGCGGTTATTTACTGTAGGTCTATCTTCGGTATCAATAATATGTTTTGCAAATGTAGATTTGTCAACGTGGTTATTTCTAACTGCAGAAATATGTTCTGTTTATCGGGTGTTAAAATTTCTAGAAGTTTGACCTATGTAGATTGCGTTACAATGTGTACAAGCTAATTTATAAACTCCAGCTTTTGTCAGGAAACAAGATTTTTTTTTCGCGTTAAATAGCAAATCCCGTGTCGTGTTGTAAGATTTAAAAGCTAATAATAATACAACGGTAGCTTTTAAATCTTACAACACGACACGTGATTTGCTATTTAACGCGAAAGAAAAATCTTGTTTCCTGACAGTTTATAAATTAGCTTGTTCACATTGTAACGCAATCTACATAGGTCAAACTTCTAAAAATTTTAACACCCGATACAAAGAACATATTTCTGCATTTAGAAATAACCACGCTGACAAACCTACATTTGCAAAACATATTATTGATACCGAACATAGACCTACAGTAAATAACCGCATACAACCACAACATTTTTATAATGACAAACATAAACTAGACTTTTTGAAGCTTTAGAAGTCAAAAAGCACACACACGACAATAACTACCTTGTTTTAAACGAGCAAACTGATTTAATGAATTCCCCTTTCTTGGATATTCTTCTTTCTAATTAAATAAGTCAAAGAAAATAAATTTTACTATTCTTTCAAAAAACTTTTAATAATATAATGAGTTGATGTATGTCGATATTTTCGTTGTGTGGAGACTGCTTTTATACTGTTATTGTTTAGTTATTTTATTGTTGTAACTGTTATCATAGTTATTATAGGCTAGTTCTATTTTTATGTTAAATATTGACATACATCACATAAACATTTTAAAAGCCTCATCTGTCATCTGTGTTTCATTTTATTTTCAATTTGATAAAATTTTTTGATCAAAACACCATATCATAACATAGCAACAGATCATTATTTGTAGTTGTCATGATTTCGTACTAATTCAATTTTTATCTGTCTGAGAATGCTGTCAAGCAGCGAAACTATAGTCACAGAAAGAACATCCTAGAACTTCCAGAATTCATAAGGGACATTTGCTCCAGTTAGCTTACGCGCTAGTTACGTCCTTCACCTACAAAAATGAAAACCAACAGTGAAGCCAGAGAAGTAGTCTCCAGTCTGTATGTATTATTTTGATGCCAAGAATCTATTGCCACTCTGTGTACAATTACTCTTGGATCACTGTGTATATATGTATGTGGAGGGTTCTATTTAAAAGAATAAAATTATTTGACACTTCCAGCATAAACGACAGTCAAATGTCAATATAATATTATCACACAAATATTGAAGTGTAAAATTTAGTAACTATAAAAAATGGAGATTATAAATAAGATAATATAATCGTGCCATGAATTGCAATAGATATAATACAAATTCAAATACTGTTCCAGTTGTTGCAATAGCACAACAATTCGATCAAATGTACAATGTTTTTGATCAAAAGATCAGACAGTGCTTGAAATGCTTTCTTGAACAAAGTGCCGACTTCTGTGGCACGTAATGCGTATCGGAGCAGAATCTGTGCATTTTGTTATTCTGTCATTCTGTATGCACGGTTGATTCTGGCTGCTTAGCAATTGAAATATATGTAAACTAGACCTTTGCGTTTAGTAGAAAATCTTCTCTAAAATGTGTTTTACTATAAACAGTACTGTGTGCTATATGCTACGTTTTGTAGTTGTTTGTCGACACTGAAAATGAGCATAACTTCTTCCCTTGCATCTATAAATTAAATATCGTACGAGGAGTCTTCCTCTGAATGTGCTCGTTTCCACACCGTTTCAGTATCGCGACAACAGAAGTGATTTTCAGGGAACAGAAAGTATCTCGTTTTGTTTACAAAAAATCGCAGGACTTTACAAGTGTCTTTGACATTTCTGGTAAACATTAAGTAATGCGTAAACTGTAGTAAACAGCTAGTTGTATTCTGATGAATAAATATATAAATATCGTCACAAATATGACTTTCTATTTAGAGCCTCGGTGGTAAACGGGCAAGAACGTGTGCCTCTGAACCAAAGGGTACTGGGTTCGACCCCAGGGTTTTCCTTTCAGTTGTTCAGTACAAACTGTAGCATTAACATCAACCGAGGTTCTGGCATTGTATCTGAGCAAGTTGAATGTCTGCACGTTCCGCCCTTCGGAGGGGACGGGTCCATGCGATGTTGGGCACGTTAAAGATCCCTACCCTCCTTACAGAAAGCAGGAGTTCGGCAAAATTTCTTGGATAGTGAGGTGAAACTGCTCCCTGGCGTCGGTGATTGGCCATAGTCGCGCAAATAGGCCGACGTTAAAGAAACAAAACACACACACACACATGACTTTCTATCTATATCAGTTTTTTACTTTTCGTTGTAGCTTCCGAAATTCATGAATTGTGCAAGGTTTTTTAGAAAAATGTCACTCGCTTGCCCTGCTTTTTTTAGTAAAGTTTTATTTAAAATTCACTAATAGAGAGGTATCGATGGTGAGACTTTCCAAAAATTTTTTCAAATGGGCGCGAACTAGAATCCCCAGAACCCATATCCGGGATCAGTTTCAATTTTTATATGTATATATATATATATATATATATATATATATATATATATATATATATATATATATATATCCAACCGATAACTCAAAAATAATTAACCTATTTGGATGAAACTTGGCACATACCTCTTTTTTTATTGATGGTTTGGATGAGTTCGTTAGCCAGGAAAATCAGTTTTTCGGGAAAATATTAAGTTTTCTTTGGAAAAAAGTTTTTTCTCCAAAAATTACAAAGCTATTTTAATGAAATTTGCTGCATATGTTACATTGGAAAAGGCGTAAAATTCAGCTTTGTAAGTTTATAGAAAATTGAGTTATTAAAATTTGAAACATTTGATGAAAATTTACTACCGTAACGTACTTGCTACGTCGCGAACTTTTTTTTAAATATCATTTAAATATTTAACTAATATTTTAAGAAATTTTCGTAAACAAAAATTTGCTATTGAGGAGATTGGAAAACTGTCTTCAAACCAGCATGAAAAACCCATATTCGGAGACCGTTTTAATGTTTATATCATAATATATATATATATATATATATATATATATATATATATATATATATATATATATATATATATATATATATATATATACCGTGGTCTTTTTCAACGTATTAGTTCACTATACCTGAACTTGTGCGTTAAAAAAAAGTTGCAGAAAAAGGTTTTATATTTCTTAAGTTTCATAACATTAAATTATTTTCGATTATACAGACTGTCCTATAAATGCCTGACAGCATTCATCATGGGTTGTTTTTCAAATGAAACACCCTTTATATTACTCAACATTTGGATACCACAACAGATTTTGATTAACATTAGTCAAAGTAGCTAGCATATGTCTGAAACCAACAGTTTTTAGTGAATTTTCTTAAAAAAAATTCACTAATGAGGAGATCCCGACTTTTGAATTTTGAAAAAAATTTTTTCAAATGTGCGTTAATTAGGCCCCCCAGAAAACATATCCGGGGTCAGTTTCAATTTTTATATGTTTATATATATATATATATATATATATATATATATATATATATATATATATATATATATATATATGTATCACACCGATAACTCAAAAAATAATGGGCCGATTTTGATCAAATTTGGTGAAAAAATTCCTTTTACAAATGGCTTGGATGAGTTCGTTAGTCAGGAAAATCTGCCTAGGTTTTCCCGGAAAATGTTGTATTTTCTTTCGAAAAAAATTTATATCTCCGGAATTAACAAAGTAAGGGCAACCAAATTTGGTACGCAGGTTAACATCCTTATAGGTAAGTCACATACCAAAATTTAGCTATGTAGGTCAAAAGACAAAAAAGTTATAGGCATTTAAAAATAAATAAATTGGGGTTTTCCTCAAAACGTCAAAGTGGCGATTTAAAATGTCAAAATTGGCAACATTTAGGCAAATAACTTAAATCTAATACCTGCTATAGAAATAAAATGTCTCAAGAAGAATGTTTTACAAACCCTAAAGTCTTAGTTTCATCCGTCATAGTCCTTCATTTTACTAAAATATTTGCAGAAAATTCATTTCAAAGAGACCCTTTCTCTGATGCTTGGCAGTAGCCTTAGCTATAGAGTTTATCGTTTAATGGTATATAATTTTTGTCGAATTTTCGTAAAAAATTAATAAAGTTCAATATATCTGTTATTATATAAGATATGAAGAAAATTTGTATATATTAATTATAGGGTGTCTTGAGCTACATCTTAAAATAATATTTCTGCAATCACAGGGTGGCCCATAAGTCGTTGGTGATACAAATTTCCTTTTTTTAATCAAACACGCCTTATGTTATTGCATTTTTCATCGAAATATAATGCATATTTGTAAGAAAATAAATTCTGGACGCAGCAAGTGCGTTATGGTAGCGAATTTTGATCAAATGTTTCATATTTGAACAGCTCAATTTGCTATTAACCTATAAGGTTGACCAAGAAACGTGTTTTTCCGGGAACATTTTAAGTTTACTTTTGGAAATTTTTGTACATTTTCACACAATAAAGTTATTTTAATGGAACATGGCACATTGTTTTTACTATATAGGTTATACTGGTAACCAAATTTGATGCCTGCTTTCTTAAAAAAACACATATTTGTTATAAAAAAGATTTTTATGAAAATTCACTACCATAACGCACTTGCTGCGTCCAGAATTTTTAAATGTTTGACCTTTTCGGAAAATTTCACCCCGAGCAACCACTCTCAAAAATTAATATCTAATTTGCTAATTAAAAAACATCCTGTATATTAGTAAACAGTCGAATGCAGAAATAGATTATCTTTCAAAAAGTATAAGGATAACATATATCTGAACTGAGCTGTTTTTGAGCTATTAAACTGTTTATGAAATTTGTTACTACTATGCTGACCACTGATAACGTAGCAAGGTGCATTTGTAAATCTGCTGCTGAATTGTCAAATTAATGTATATTATTATCAACGCGAATTTATCAATCCGTTGTTGTTAGTTAGGCTACTGAATCATATTTACTATAATGCATTTATTCGAGTCTAACTATATTTTATTTGTAATCTCCAAACGAAGTGTTTATATTTTTTTAAACACAACACTCTGTATATTATGAACAATTAGGAAGTAGAAATATATTTCTTCTCTAATGGTATATCTGAAACGTTATCTCATTTCGATTAGTTAAGTCCACATAATCTCTATAAGACTCAAAGAAGCAGAATAAAAATATATAGTTTTTTTAAACATTGATCAACGAAAAAATATAACAACAATGGACTAAAAAATACTCAATTGCTATAACTAAACTATAAAATGGCAACTATAACATTTTGCTTCATACTAATAAATGATTTTGACTTGTGAGCTATCAATCCACAAGCAATATAGTTACATATTTTGAAGAACCATTAAAAAAAGGGGGTTAATAAGTTTACTTGAGTAAGTCTCAAACCGTTCACCGCCTTGCTGCAAGAAAAGTTCTATACGTCTTATATAGGTCCCTTGACACTCGCTAACATTCCTTCCTGTATATCCTAGAATTCTCTTCCACATATCTTCTGCAATTGTTGGTGGGGGTCTGGTAAACTTTGCTTTTTACATAACTCCACACAAAACTACCTATTAAGTTTAGATCAGGAGATCTTGGTGGCCATGGTGTTGGTCCACCTCGACCTACCCACCTGGTTTCAAAACGTTAATCCGCAAAGTTTCTTACACCCACATCATAATGAGGTGGAGCGCCATCATCCAAAATCAACATTCCTTGCCTTATATTTAATGGAATTCCTTCGAGAAGCATGGATAGCTCGTTGCCAAAAAAATGCCGATAAATATCACCATTCAACGCATCTTCGAAAATATGTGGCCTCATCGTACTAGTTTCGAAAATTCCACCACAAACATTAATTGAACATCTTCTTTGAAAACCTGTGGGTCGAATTAAATAAGGATAAGCATCAGTATAATGGTGGAGATTTTTGTTTTGTTTTGAGGTCCATTTTTAGTGAAACTTGGCTTATCTATGAACAAAGTATTAGTAAAAAAAGTCTATCTTTATTAGGTTTATGCAGGGCTCAGCTGCAGTGCAATATTCTCGATTGAAGATCCTGATTTCTGAGATGTGCCTTTTTGAAATGGTACGCATGGTAGTCATTTTGCTTTAAACACTTTTGTATTGTTGTTTTACTTACTCCAAATTAATCACTCGACTGTCTGTGACTAGTTTGAGAATTTTCATTCGTAGCCAGTAATATGTCTGTCTGCATATTATTATTCATCACATAGTTTTCTTTTAACAGCTTGATATAGTATATTGTTCCGTTTCCCTCAAATCTGTGTTGGAGTCTCTTTAGAACAAGAATCTGGGGCTGTTTTCTTTGCGAGTCGGGTAACGTTGTCTATATACTGTCTTGCTGCCAAAACATAGTTACTATCGCTGTTTTCAATCGCATAAATCATATCAGTCAATTCTTTTTTTGGATGAAAAACCATATAGTTTGGAAATGTATAAATAGTAATATATTACACTCGAATAATTAAATTGAACTCAAAATTCAAGCAAAAAATAACAGAAATGTCAAGTTGAATCACCTATTATAGGTATGCATGAATTTGACAGTTCAGCAGCAGTCAGCTTGCCAAATGCACCTTGGTTTGTTACGTTATCAGGGCATTACTCAGCATAGTAGTAACAAATTTCCTAGAAAGTCGAATAACTCAAAAATAGCTCACTTTAGATATATGGCATCCTTACACTTTTTTAAAGAGCATCTAATTATGCGTTTGACAGTTAAATAATATACAGAGTGTTACATTAGAAAATATTGAGAGTTTTTACTCTGAAATTCTTTAAGCTGAAACCATTATTATGAATTTCCTGTATAATACGTTCCAATTTAGACGTCATCAGATATCAGAGTGCAGTCTAAGGATGAAACCTGCTAAATTTAATTTTTTTTAATTAGCAATCTAGATATTAATTTTTGAGAGAGTGGTTGGGAGTGAAATTTTCCCGAAAAAGTCGAATATCTAAAAAAACTATTAATTTCAGACATATGTCACTTGGACCATTGCAGTCAAAATCTTATGTAGTATCCAAATATTGAGTAATATACAGGGTATTTTGTTCGAAAAAACCATGATGAATGCTGTCAGTCATTTATGGGACAGTCTATAATTATATATATAATTTTAGGTTATGATGCTTGAGAAATACAAAAACCTTTTCCAGCAACTTTTTCTATTTTAACGCACGTTCAGATATATTAAACTAATACTTTTAAAAAGATCAAGGTGTATATATATATATATATATATATATATATATATATATATATATATATATATATATATATATATATATATATAGTATATAGTATATATAGGGTGTTTCAAGTAACTCGTGTTAGAAACTTTAGAATTTGCGATAGGGTTTTCTATCTGAAATTTTCAGTATGGACCTAGTCAATGTCTGTCTTTCAAATGAAAATACTTTCAGTATGGCGGAACATCCGGTTATACTGGAAACTGCAATCAACCCATTTATTTAAGTATAACACCCTATATATTATTGTATGTTTGGATTCGCCGTTTCAAGTTAACGTTGTCTAAACCATCATATTCTAATTTTCAACCATTTATGAGATATTGGTGAACTTCCGTTATTTTTGACGTATTGAGACGGTTCTTAACCTCACTTTGCTTTTTTAAATTTGAAAGGTCAAAAACATCGTTAACAAATGGGCATAAGAAGAAGATTTTAGAGGATTTTCGTATAAAAAAATCGTAACATTTTCTATGAAAATTGGCTACCACAACGTACTTACGGCTTCTGAATTTTTCAAAATTTGGTTTTAATAACCTAACATTTTTCATTTTTTCTGTCTGCATATAATAAATTTTTGTTTTAGCTTTTAAGGCCTTTTGACTAATAAAAATTTTGGTTTCCAAAATATTTTCTGAATTTGGTGTAATCAGGCAAATTTTTTTAACATAATATTCTCAAAACTTTTGTTATCAAGCCAAAATACGTCATTCAAAAAAACTTGTTAATTATGTCTTTTACAGCTACAAATGTAGTATTGCCTTGTGCTGTACTATGCAAACTTTATACGGCAAATAGTTAACGACTTAAACTTAAATCGCTTCAGTTGTGTTGCTATTAGATAGTAACATTAAATGCTTAATAACTGTGTGGGTTTATTTGGCTCCGAGGAGCTATATTCCCCTACTTTCTCTTATCATATTATTATGTTAAGAGGGAGAGACTTGCTGAATAAACACAGTATACCTACTAAATGTTTACAGCGCGTATTCTCATTCAAACAAGATCTTTAGAATCATAATAAACTGCAAGTTTGTACAAGAGCGAGAGCAAATTATAATATTACGCACTTTATAATACTAAATGCTTTTTAATATTTATATACAAAACTATTCGGTGAAGGGTTTCGTTTAAACTTTTGTAAACACCAGAGTCGTAGCATCCTACTGACTGTGCCAGATCGACGTCTGATAAGTACGTTAAGATTTTAAAGTTATATGTTAAGAAGTCTAGATACGTTCGGTGTAAAAGTACTTGGGAGAGTATTTAGAGTCTAAAGAAATGATATCCGTTATTATGATATACTCCACAGTCGAATAAAAAGAATCAGATTCATTCAAGCTCTATTAGGCGTTTCGGCCTCCAAACAGCTATATTCGCGAGAACATAATCTCAAAGTACACAAAAGTTGTTTGTCAGAAACTATGCTTTTGTTACTAAGTGAAAAATTCTAACTACTTTAAAACTAACATCACCTTATATACTAAATCTTCGGTAAAGAACTCAACCGAGAGGGGCGTGAAATCGCAGGCAAATTCTGCAGTGTATTATAATATTGCCGGACGAGGTTTTTGAACTTTCTCTATTACTTTATCTGAAGGGAGTCTGTCTCTAATGATTTTGTGAAGGTTCAAAGACTCATAAAATTAAGATAGTTTCGTTTGGCGGAAATATCTGTATTCTTGAGTTATTTCTCGGACGTGTCCAAACTGTAGGAATTTATTTGACAAAGCAGTCTATCAGGTGGCTACTGATAGAAGCTGGTGCCAGGTTCATACATTCTTTATTATTAATATATTTCGCAATATATATATATATATATATATATATATATATATATATATATATATATATATATATATATATATATATATATATATATATATATATATATATATATGTGCTCTCGAATGCGTTCAGCTGTCCTGATTGTCTAACATTTTGTATTAATTTTAGATTATCTTCATTGTAGGGCTACGAAAGAATCTATAGTACCGTATGCCAATTGTGTGTGCTCTTTAAATCGAATTCCAATAGATCTTTTTGTTTGTCCGACGTACTTAAGATCACAATCTTTACAGCTTATTTCATAGATTCCCAATATTTTTGCCGTGCTATCCTCGTCTTCTGGGTTACCCAGCAAGTTTTTAAGGTATATTTGTCGAAAATGTTATTTGCAAGCACATAAAGTTTTTTTCTTTTTTCTCTCTCCTAAACGTCGTTCATTCTTTGTTTTCTGTTTGTTGATTAATTTTTCTACTAGACAAGCAGTGTATTCGTTATATGCGGCCACGTTCTTAATACAATTTTAATTTTCTGGTATATCTACGTTTGCTTAAAGGAAAATTAAATAACCTATTTACTAAAAAATCCAGACTGGCCATTTTTGTGGGTACGCATGATGTTAGCAATTCGGAATGTAGCTTAGAGTGGTGGTTTCCTTCCTATGGACGTCGAATTTTAAAGTGTTTTTATTCTTGATAAGTAGTACATCTAGAAAGGGAAACTTATTATTAATTTCTAATTCGTGGGTAAATTTTATAGAATCAAAATTATTGTTTATTTTGGCAATAAAATCTTCTATTCTGCAAATGTTTGTGTTAAGCACTGCGAAAATGTCATCCACGTAACGAAAACACACTCCAGGAAAATACTCACTTTTACTTTTAAGATCTGTTTTAAATCTACCCATGAAAAGGTCTGCAATAAATGGCGATAGAGGATTGGTCATTGCCGTACCTTGGGTTTGTTGAAAAAATTCATTGTTAAATTGAAAAATATTTTGTTTAATACAAAGGTTTGTCAAAGTTAAATATTTTTTTCAGACATTTTCATTTATGTTATTCATTTTTAACAACTCTTATAAATACGTTAACGTTTGCTTCGTGAAAAGTTAGGAAACAATGAGGTTACATCGAATAAAACTAAAACCTCTCCTTCAATCTATTTTACCTATTTAATTTTATTAATAAGTTCAAGTGAATTTGTTACTGAAAAATTTTTCTGTTTGACGGGCAAGCCTTTAAACTTATTTGTCAACCACTTTGCTAAATTATATGCCGGGGAATCTATAGCCGATACAATATGCCTAATTGATTTTCCCGGTTCATGCATTTTTGGGAGATCGTATTTCTTGGGGACTTTAGGATTTAAAACTTGTAAATTTCTTCCAAACTCTTTTGATATGAGGTTTTGACAACGTTTTAGACTATTTTTAACGGTCCTGTCTCTATGGCGTTATAAAGTCTATCTTTGAGACTTTGCAAAAATTATTTCAAATGAGCGCTAACTAGGACCCCTAGAACCCATATCCGGGGTCAGTTTCAATTTTTATATGTTTATATATACGTTGCCTTGAAAGAGACCTTACTACGTACCAAAATTCAAATTTCTAAGTTTATACAAAATTGAGTTTTTCAAATTTTGAATTTTCATTCGAAAAAAATTTTTTTCTTCGAATATTACAAAGGTATTTCAATTAAATTTCGTGAATATTTTGCCTTGGAAAATATATTACTACATACCAAATTTATAGAAAATTGAGTTATTGAAATTTGAAGCATTTAATAAAAATTCACTACCATAACGCACTTGCTGCGACCCGAACTTTTTTTAATCAACCAAGTACCATATTTTGAACTTGGCAGTCGCATATTTATTAAATGGCAGGTCTCAAGTTTGAGTAAAATATACTGTAGGATTTGTATGTATTCTCGAAACTTAACATAAAATATGGGTTTTTCGGGATCAAGATAAAATAACTCTTATTGTTAACTAGGCGTGGTTTCCATTGATAGGGCAACCATACCAAATGTGTGATAGCTCGGTGTGACTCCTATAAATTAAATATTGTCCAAGAATGGCCGCCTACGATTTTCCGAGTTCCTTTATTCCCAGCGTTCCCTCCAGCTCGATCGCACGTCTTACACATGATCTATTTCACAAGATTCGAACTAAAAACGTCCATTTATCAATTTGACAGAAAGACGATTTGTATGTACCGTACTTAATAATATCTTTCGAATTCTAACAACATTTAAATCCAAATACACATTGCATTACTGAAAAGGTGCACATACATTATATTTAAAAAAGTTCGGGACGCAGCCAGTGCGTTATGGTAGTGATTTTTTATTAAATGCTTCAAATCTGCTCCTGCACTGATTGTGAGTACAATTTTGTAGCTAATTCTCGTATTGAGTGGCGGTCAATTTGCTCCATGTTCACAAAGATGACGATTGCAATGAGTTTACTAGAAATAGCGTATTTTCACGGTAATATTTTGATGTATTACAGGTCAAAATCGTGGTGAAAAGAGATAATAAAAGTCTGGACGCAGCAAGTGCCTTATGGTAGTGAATTTTCATAGAAATGATCTGGCACAAAATATTTTTTTATAACTTTTTTTTTTCTTTTAACATAGAATTGCAGATTTTGATATATAGTTTCCTTTTAATGTTATAAACTTACGTACCAAATTTTGTTACCATATCTTTCTTATTTTTTGAGATGAAAAATTTTTTCGAAAGAAAACCCAAAATTTTCCTGGAAAACCTGGTCCGATTTTCTTGGCTAACGAATTTATCCAAGCCATTTACAAAAGGAAGGCACATGCTAAATTTTATCAACATCGGTCTATGTTTTTTTGAGTTATCGGTGTGATACATACATACATACATATATATATATATATATATATATATATATATATATATATATATATATATATATATATATATATATATATATATATATATATATATATGTAAACATATAAAAATTGAAACTGACCCCGGATATGGGTTCTAGGGGTCCTAGATCGCGCTCATTTGAAGAAATTTTTTCAAAATTCAAAAGTCGAGATCTCTTGATTAGTGAATTTTTTCTAAGAAAAGAGTCACCAAAAACTGAAGATTATGAGATGGTTTTGATGGAACTTTCAGATGCAAAAGATCTATTAGGTGTGGATTCTTCATCAGATGACGAAGAGGAGGTCATAAATAACGACAAAAACAAGCATGATTCTGGTGCTGAACTGGAGTAATCAGATGATGATAGTTCTGACAGCGTCCTCATACACGATAATTATTATATTGCGCGTCACAAAATTACGAAGTGGCGCGAAAATCCTTGTTCCAAACCAAGCAAAACAAGACAAAATAATATCAGAAACATTCTTCCCGGACCTAACAGAAGAAATTCAAGCTTTTCGTAATTTGATGGACGATTCCATAACCTGAAAAATAATTTAATGTTCACAGAGAGAAAAACAGAAGATTCTTAATACACAAGAGATAGAAATTACAAAATTATATCGCGTAACGAATTCTTGGCACTGCTTGGTTTATTGCACCTACTTGTAACTAACAAAGTGAATCACACGAACGTCAAGGAAATGTGGGCAGCTGGCGGAACAGGCGTTCATAATTCACCTTCCTGTATGGGTTATGGGAGATTTCTGCAACTTCTGAGATTAATACGGTTTGACGACAAAAGTATGAGATCAGAACGCAAGAAAGTGTATACGTTAGCCCCAATATGCACGATTCTTTATTCATTTCCAAATAATTTCAAAAGTCTTACAGTGTGAGTGAATTTGTGACAATGGACCAAAAATTGGAGGACTTCCGTGGGAGGTTTAGTTTTCTACAATATATCCCGAATGAGCATGCAAAGTAGGGGATACAAATCTATGCGATATGTGATGCAAAGACTTTTTTCACTTCTAATATTGAAGCGTATTGTAGTAAGCAGCCAGAGGGGCCATTTTCTGCTTCAAATAACCCCGCAGATGTTGTGAATATACTGACTAAGCCAATTGCTCACAGTAATATACCTGACTACTTACAGCTGGTACACTAGTTACCGCATGACGTTATCTCTGTTGGAAAAGAAAATAACACTCATAGGCAGTTTGAAGAAAAAATAAAAGACCGCTACCAAGTTAGTTTCTACCGACCAAGAATATACCAGCAGGCTCGCCTATATTCGGTTACCATTAAGATATCACTCTGGTTTCGTATGTACCCAGGAAGAATAAATCGGTCACGCTACTGTCGACCCTGCACGATGATGGAATCATTGACCAAGAAGCCAATAACCCCGAAATCATTTTAGATTATAAAATAACAAAGGGTGGTGTGGACACCGTTGACCGGTTATGTGGAAACTACAACGTTTCCAAAATGACGAGAAGGTGGCCCATGGTGAATTTTTATTCTTTATTAAATATTACGGGGATAAATGCTTACATATTAAATAAAGCAAACTCATAAAATTAGCCAGTGAGTAGAAGAGTGTTTTAAAAAACCTAGCCATCCAGCTGATGAAGCCTTATCTTATTGAAAGATCGCAATTGGTTTCCCTTCCTACAGAAATACCAACCAGAAGGACCAATTACTGAGGAAGAGCCTTTTGCAAAGAAAAGAAGCAGATGTGTACTATGTGGAAGAGCCAAAATTAAATTTACTCCGTCGAAATGTGACACCTCTAAAGTATTCATTTGCAGAGAATACTCTAAAATGACCATTATCTGCAAAGATTGTGCTAATACTAACAATGAATCAAGAAAGGATCTTTCACCTTTTATTTTTATTTTCGTTTATCATGTGCCCGAGCTAGTTTCCGATATGCTTTCTTTCTAAGTTTTTCTTTGCCAATTGAAATATGGTTTACATTGAGATTATACGTAGTGTTTCAGTTTTTGCTTATATATATATATATATATATATATATATATATATATATATATATATATATATATATATATATAACGGGTGGCGCATTGAAAACGAAACAGACCGAGTTGCGCCTAGAGATTTTTTTTAAGAAACGCTGAGAAACGCCAATTTTAATATTAAGGGGGCCATGTTTTGACGTAAAACTCAACTTTGTCACATCAACCCCTTAAGGGTGGTGATAATAACCCTTATATTTTAAATAGGGAACATGGATCGAGTGTTACATCATTTGAAAGCTCTTTCTTTTCTGAATTCAGCACACTAAGCTAAGTTGCAAGAACGTATTTCATTCATTGTCATAAGAAAATGCACTGTTTAGTCAATTTTTCGTAAAAAAAAAACTAAAAAATGAAACCAAACGTACAAAAATGTTTATTCAGTTAAGTAAGTGTTCAAATTGTTGACCACCAGCTTCCATACAAAAGTACCAATTTTGTTCAAAACGAGCTTTGACATTCTGGAGCATTTGTGGAGTTATTAGACGGCATTCCTTAACAATGTGTCGTCGTAATTCTTCCAGATACTCCGGTTCTGTTGCGTAAATTCTACTCGTTAAATGGCACCATAGAAAGAAGTCTAAAGGAGTTAAAGCCAGTGATATAGGGGGCTACTCAATAGCACCTCTAGGCCCAATCCATTGCTCTGGAAACTCTCCGTTCAAAAACCCCCTAACACGTTGTGAAAAATGCGGAGGAGCTCCATTTTGTTAAAACACTAATTGATTTTCTTAATAGCGATCATCATTTTCAACAATGTCAATTAGTAGAGGGTAAACCATATCTTCTAGTAACTCCAAATACGTTTCGCCACTCAAATTTCCATCAAGAAAAACTGGTCCGATTAAACGGTCTCCAAAAATACCAGTCCAGACATTCAATTTCTGTGGAGTTTGAGTGTGGACTTCGTAAAAATTTCTTGGATTATTATCTGCCCAATAACGACAATTATGACGATTGACTGTAGAGTTTAATAAAAACGTACACTCGTCTGAAAAACAGATATTGAATAGAAATTTCCCGTTATCAGCTATTTGTGCAGTCATAACTTCACAAAACTCCATCCGCCGATCAAAATCATCTTCAATCTCAGTAGTCTCATTTCTAACCGGAAAATCACGTTCAGGATCCCGTTTTTTGTTGGCTACTGAACCGCTTTGTCGAAACTTTGCAACTAACTCCAAAATGTATTTTCTGTGAACATGTCTGTTCGGATGTCGTTCATTAAACAAATTTGCGATACGGTTGGCACTCATCGTTTTTGAAAAAAAGAATCATTATTTCAACTCTTTCTTCTACAGAATACACCATTGTGAAATTAATTTTCGGCAGTACTATCAAGTATCAAACCGACCAATAAACTGAAATAATAAACCGAATTTCTTCCATTCCGATACGAAATGTTCTGATAGTCATTTTTTATTTACAAACCAACAAAACACTGACTATTAGCACATTTCTTATCTGAAGGAGTGAAATGTATTTTTGCATCTTCAACTGTAAATAATTTTTAAACGAGTTGATAAGACTTCCAAAAAAAATAGTGTTATGAATTCAGAAAAGAAAGAGATTTCAAATGATGTAACACTCGACCCATGTTCTCTATTTAAAATATAAGGGTGGTTATCACCACCCTTAAGGGCTTCATGTGACAAAGTTGAGTTTTATGTCAAAACATGTCCCCCTCAATATTAAAATTGACGTGTTTCAGCATTTCTTAAAAAAATATTCTCTTGACGCAAATCGATCTGTTTCGATTTCAATGCGCCACCTTATATATATATATATATATATATATATATATATATATATATATATATATATATATATATATATATATATATATATATATATATATATATATATGTATATATATATATATATATATATATATATATATATATATATATAAAATAAAAGAATAACAAATGTATCAAAAGAATTCCTACAGGCATATTTGCCTATGGTAGCAAATTTGCTCCGCGCTGCTGCTGGTGGTATAATTATTGACGCTGGCGCTGGAGGTTTAAGCCATTCTCTCTCACACCAGTTTCTTACCATATTTAGTGATGTTAGCATCAGGCTGGTTATTTCAGTACCCTTTACTGCATATCATCTGCATATCTTTGGACTATAAATCCTGATTCGCTCAATATAGTCACAAGTTTATCAACAACGAGCAACCAGAGCAGAGGTGATGGCATGCCTCCCTGAGGAATAACTTTTGCCGTCGTCACTGTTGCTTTGGTTTCGTTTATTGTAGTTGTGAAAACACAGCTTTTTGGCATTGATTTAGTCCATCTTACAATGGGGAATTCCACTTACCTTTCTTGTAGAGATTAATAGATATGAAGTGGCACCTTCTATGCCAATCAATGCATTCACGGGTACTTCTTTCGTCAGAAAAGCTTTTTCTTGTAAGTTAGCCCAACTTTTGTAGAGCAGTGAGCAGTATTCGATAATCGTTGCGCAAAATTATATTGATTTGCAATAGCCTCAAGGGCAATAACAATACTTTTGTTGAGGACATAAAAACTTCAATCTGTTTAGTATTCCCCGGGCAAAAAGACATAAAAACGAGTCATAAGACTTGAAGAGAATCCCGCAGTATGTATATTAATATGATATGTGGAGCAATTTAGTAATTTGCTTTAATTTATAGTGTAAATCCAAACGGGGTTATTTAGCAGAGTGCCAGGGCACTGTAAAATAGTGGGACAGTGCACTGGAAACAGAGACATTGAGACGGCAGTCCGCATTTTAGTCACCACTGGTCTGTGAATGTTAAATTTAATGAACAAGTTATTAGGTTATGTATGAGGACCGGTCGCGTGTAACCTGGTTTCCATATTTATGCATACAGACAACAGCGTGCACCCTTTGTGAAATCACTCAACTTGGAAATTCAAACAAATTTGACAGTGCAATGCTTTTTCCTTTTTTTTTAGAAAACAGAAAATTTACATTCTGTTTTACCGATGCGAAATAACAGTATTTCCTGGTAAATCGTTTTACAAAAAATTCTCTTTGCTAGCCTACAATATAGTGCATAAAAAAGTATAATTTTAACTTTGTTATGCTACAAGAACTGTGAAAAAAGTCTGGACGCAGCGAGTGCGTTATGGTAGTGAATTTTGATTAAAATGTTTTTAATAGCAAATATGTGTTTTTCTTTTTAGAAAAGCAGGCATCAAACTTGGTTACCAGTATAACCTATATAGTAGAAACAATGGGCCATGTTTCATCAAAATAACTTTATTGTTTGAAAATGTACAAGAATTTCCGAAAGTAAACTTAAAGTGTTCCCGAAGAAACTAGTTTCTTGGCCAACCTTATTGGTTAATAGCAAAAAGAGCTATTCAAATTTGAAGCATTTAATAAAAATTCGCTACCATAACGCACTAGCTGTGTCCTAAATTTCTTTTCTTACAAACATGCATTCCATTTCGATGGGAAATGCAAAATGCAATAACACTGTAAAAATATTTTTTTAAATGTAGCTCAACACACCCTATAATTAATGTATACATTTTTTTTCGTATCTTATATAATAACGGATATATTGAACTTTATTGATTTTTTGCGAAAATGCGAGAAAAATTATATACCATGAAACGATTAACTCTAAAGCTAAGACTACTGCCAAAGCATCAGAGAAAGGGTCCATTTGAAAGAATTTTCTGGAAACATTTTAGTAACATAAAGAAAAATGACGGTTGAAGCTAAGACTTCAGGCTTTGTAAAATATTCTTCTTGAGACATTTTCTTTCCATAGCTCGTATTAGTTTCGGGTTCTTTGCCTAAATGTTGCCATTTTGGCGTTTTAAATCGCGACTCTGACGTTTTCGGGAAAATTCCAATTTATGTTTCTTTAAATACCTATAACTTTTTTGTCTTTTAACCTAAAGACCTTAATTTTGGTACATAATTTAACTCTAATGACATAAACCAGCGAACCAAATTTGATTGCCCTTAACTTGTTATTTCCGGAGATACATTTTTTTTCGAAAGAAACCACCAAATTTTCCGTAAAAAGCTAAGTCGAGTTTCCTGGCTAAAGAACTTATCCAAGCCGCTTGCAAAAGGAAGGTATTCGCCAAATTTAATCAAAATGGGCCCATTCTTTTTTGGGTTATCGGTGTGATACATACATATATATATATATATATATATATATATATATATATATATATATATATATATATATATATATATATATATATATATATATATATATATATATATATATATATATATATATTGCTATGGTATTCTACTTTATTTTATGGGTAGTATATACCTGCAAAAATTTATTATAGAGCTGAGAACATATGTCCTAATCATCAGGTTGGGTTCCTTATAATTACAGCTAGCTTCTACTAATTAAAATTCACTAATATGTGTTATTTAAATTCATTTATTGATTTTCACTTGATCAAAATTACTTTCGCTTTGCACAGATGGCTATACAACAATTTTGCTGATTAAATATCAACCAAAAACAATACTTCCGTTAATTACAATCTGTTATACATTCCATTTAATTCATTACACAAATTTTACGGTGTCTATTTGACACACATTAAATACAAACAGAAACGTTTAAAGCATTCAATACATAAACATAAATTGAAAAATCCTATTAAAACATTTAACTGTGCCGATATGACACTTGTTAAATACAAAGAGATATTTTAAAACATTCTTTACATAAATATAACTTGAAAAATCCTATTAAAAAAACATTCTGGTAACATTATAACTAATTACACAATTAATTAAACATGGATACTACATAATCAATATACATCGACAATTCTACAGAGATCACGGTCTCTTTCTGTTTATTTCAAACAAAATTTTTGTTTTTGAAATTCATTAGCACAAAAATATTTGATTGTTGTTGTAAAAATGGTGAAATTCAACCCGCACTGGTCAATTTAAGAAAAGGTAACACTTACTGACATATTTTCCATTGGATTATTTATTGTTCTTCCATTAATACGGACCTTGATTAATTATTATTATCTTTCTCATTTGTCCATGCCATTGATTATTAACGGATTTACTTCGTTAACATATTGATATATTTATTCCATAGTCGTAGCACTCTGGAGGTGTTTTATATCCTCACTTCGATGCACTCTGGAATCTCTTATGTCGACTTACATAATTATGACGATGATCACCTGGTCTGGTAAAGTGATACTGATGATTTCACTGGATGGAAAAGACAAGACAAGCTCGGACCCTCTCGGACCGTTGCTTTTATTAACTCTCCTACAGGTGAAAAAACGCTATTGTTCGTCACACCACCTGTGTTTAAATTTTCCGTCAAACCTTTAACGTCTTTTTACGTTTTTTTTTCTGACGCACCTTAACTTAATACTACACAAACTTCTGTTTTTTACAAATAACCTCCGCTCTTTTAATATGGTGAGTCTTTAGCTAGCTTGGTCATATCTATTTTTTCTTATACAATAAAATCAACAGAACTACAATTATATTATCTACAATCTCATTCTCCCTACAAAACTGAAGCATTGTTCTTGGTTTCTTTGTGGATATTTCTAGAATATATAATTTTTTATTACTCGAATGTAACTTAACATCGAGGGTTGCTACATGGGTCACTGACATTCATGTCGGGCGTTGACATCTCCTGCCAAAACTCTTTCATTGCTACATTAGGATGTATACACTTATTTTATATATACTAGTATGCATAAATTTCCCGTTTTCCTATTAAAATTTCGTAATATTTCCTATCATTTGCTATCTATAGCAATATATATATATATATATATATATATATATATATATATATATATATATATATATATATATATATATATATATATATATATATAAACATATAAAAATTGAAATTAACCGCGGATATGTGTTCTAATAAGCTCTCAGTTGGAGAAATTTTTTAAAAATTCAAAAGTCGGGATCTGCTAATTAGTGGATTTTTTTAAGAAAAAATCACTAAAAACATAATTGTTTTAACAAATAATAATATACAGTATGGTGCAAATGAAAGGAATGCATTTATTTTCTCGTAAATGGTGATTTTGAAGAAAAATCCTGAAACAAGTTAATTTTTTATCGTGGGTGCCGTGAGTTCTCCGTTTTGTCGGTGACTTAATCTGTATAAGCGTCATCAATGCTTTTTAGTGATTTTTATTTAAAAAAAGGTTCCCCAATGAGATCTCCACTTTTGAATTTTGAAAAAAATTCTTTAAATGAGCGCGAACTAGGCCCCCTAGAACACATATCCGGGGTCGGGTTCAGTTTATATATATATATATATATATATATATATATATATATATATATATATATATATATATATATATATATATATATATATATATATATATATATATATATATATATTCTCTCCTCGGATTGACGCATGAATAAGTGAAAAAGAATGTAATTTTGTGAGTTGAAACCTCATTTTCTGGGGATTAGCCCTGCTTGAACAGAAGAAAATTTTTGTCATAATTTTAATTTCCAAAAATCAAGTATGTCTTCTAAATTTACAAAAAAACTAATACTTTGCACTAGATAAGTGCCTTTTTCCAGGCGATGAGAAAAAAATATTATTAACAAAAAATGATCGGAAAGAAAAACTGAGTAGGAATACAAAAGTTTAAAATCCTAAGCCTACCAAAAATTTCGCATAATTTTCATTCCAGGCGCCCTCCTTCCGACCGCCGCCTTTTTTCGCACATTCTAAATTTTTTCTCCGAAATATGGTGCAGACCTAACCTCCTGAGGGGCAATATAATTTGTCGCACCTCTAGTGCGATTTTTCAATGCCTCTAGGTCATTTAGAGCTCTATTTGAATATACTACTTGTTTTATCCGATCACAAAAATAAAAATCCATGATTTTTAGGTCCAGATCTCGGCAGCTATAAAATGGAAGCAGCATTGGCTATCCATTTTTCTTGAAGATTCTCATTCAGCCATTCTCATACCTAAAATATCGAGTTGGTAGGGCAACCGTCGTGTTGAAAATATGAAAAAAACATCTTGGTTCCTCAACCACAAACTGATTCAAAATGTTTAAATAAGGATGTTGATTAAGTTTTCCCTCCATTAAATATGGCCCAATTACGCCACAATGATAGAAAATGGCACATCAAACATTAACGTTTTTAAAATAATGCCGGCGAGAATTTACTACATAATCTGGATTATTTTCAGACCAATTTCATCAATTCTATGATGAAGGTACACTGTTAGTTGTAAGAATTGATTCATCTAAGAAAACTATTTTTTATAGAAATTTCGATTCTCTATAAATTTCTCGCCTAAAGTTAAGCAAAATTCTAACCTTAGAGATTCAACCCCTTCTTCTAAAGTGTCTAGATCTAACTTTAATGGCTTTACCTTCTTTTAAGTACACTTAGAGAACACCCAAATCACCACAACACATATTTCAGAGACCTTACGATCGTTTCGTTGACCAAGTCAACATCTTCAGAGGTCAACGAAACGATCGTAAGGTCTCTGAAATATGTGTTGTGGTGATTTGGGTGTTCTCCAAGTGTACTTATTAGTGCTCATCACAGGTTCCAGTTTTCACCTAGTTTACCTTCTTTGCTTCATTAATGCGTTGAAAATGTGATTTACTAACGCTAGTTTTTTTTTCAACAACACACCACGAGGGCTTACAGCCTAAATACTATCGTACCGTGGGTGTCGAGACGGAGCAAAGAGGCAACTTGTTAATTCTGGACTTGAAGGTTTGGAAGTTCGGAGGAGAAGGAAAACATGTACCGGCAAGGAATTCCACAACTTGGAAGTCCTCGGAACACAAGAGCGGGCATAACAAGATGTTCTATGTCTGGTGACCTGGACAGCAAAAGGGTGCATTCGCTCTGTTTCCCTGGTAGATCTGTTGGGGGCAGCAGGTGGAGGAACTATGAAAGAAAGCTCCTCTGAGTAGTGCCCGTGCAGATATCTATAAAAGAGATAGAGAGAGGTCACCAACGGCACGTCGGTGTGCAAGGGGTGGCGGCCTTTGAGTGAGGGTAGGGTCACCGATAAGACGTATAGCTCTCTTGTGAATGGATTCCAGGATAGCGATTGTAGAAGCGGCAGCTGCACCCCAGATGTGGGAGCAGTATTCGAGGTTTGGTCTTATTTGTGAAGTATATAAGGTATAGAGATTAGCTGGTGAAATATATTTCCGAGCCCGGAAGAGGAAACCTAATTTCTTAGCAGCCGCTTCTGCAATTGATGTGACATGTTGGTGCCAATTGAGATTTCGATCCACAGAAATGCCAACAAGAGAAAAGGACTCGTTACTTTGAATAACTTGGTTGTTCATTGTGATGGGTCTAGGGCTGGTGTATCTCTTATGAGAAAGAAAGCAAGACTGAGATTTGGTGGGGTTGAATTGTGCAAGATTTCTACTTCCTTAGTCTAATATTTTTTGGAGATCCACGGAGACAGAACTCTCCATGAGTCTGCAATCCTCATCTAATTGGGCTAAAGAGACACGCTTAGAATATTGTATATTTGAGTGGAGGGTGCTGTCGTCTGCGTAACTGTGAACTGGGTTCAATGTGGTAGAGAGGAGGTCATTGATTTGGAAAAGAAACAAAGTAGGGGCTAAAGCTAAACCTTGAGGGACTCCTGCATTAACTGGATACAGTTTAGAGGAATGGCCATACACGACAACAGAAATTCTCCAGTTGGAGAGGAAATTTGCGTGTCCAGGTACAGAGTTTTGGTGGTAGGCCATAGGCCGGAAGTTTATTAAGCAACGCTACGTGCCAGACCTGATCGAATGCTTTGGATATGTATAGAGCGACAATCTGGGATTCACCGTGTAGTTCCATAGACTTGTTCCAAGAATGGGTGACAAAGGAAATGAGGTCGGCAGTCGATCTGCGCTGACGGAATCAATACTGCCTGTCGTGGGTTAGACTGTGTTGTTCAAGAAATTTTAGTAATTCGGTGTCTATATACTTTTCTATCACTTTATGGATTACTGAAATGCGAGAAATAGGCCTGTAGTTGCTAGGAAGCGCTTTGGATCCTTTCTTGGGGATGGGTTGTCTTCTCGTAACGCTCTTTTAGTGAAAGCTTGGGCTTTTCACGTAATGAATCCATTACTACCATAGTACCTACATAATCTCCATGATAGTTGTTCCTCTTTTTTGGTATATTATGTACAGTACCGTTAGTGACAAATTTTTAAACCAGTCTGGATACTGTAGATTGAACCACAACTGTTTGCGTAAACTTCATATGAAATAATAGTCTGATAACCTCTGGAATAGTTAATGCAACAATTCCATTACACTGAAGTAGATAGATCCGTTCTGGTACATATAGTAAGCAAAAATTCTTTTTTTATTTTCAAATAATGACTGAAGTAAGTCACTTCCTGAATGTTCACAGGAAAGTGAAGAATAAAACTAGAAGCAATTGTATTTTCACATCTCTCCTTTCCTTTGGGTTTATGCGTTGAAATTGTCATATGATATGAATAAGACTCTTGTATATTACCAGACATTGTATTAAATTCACATGTGAGGACTCCGGAAATTGTCAAATAAAGCCACTTCAAGTTGAAGGCGATATATTATTGAATACAAGACACTCACACTTCACACCTTAGATTCGCAAACTTGAAATACGTACCGCCCTTTATATTCTGGATGTTTCCTTTTGTTCTAAAAATACTTTTGTGTCACAACTGCATTTTATATCGTAAAGTGTGTTATATTATTGCGCGAAAAATTCTAACAGCTTCGCACAATTAGATTCCGTAATGCTCAATTACAAAAGTTCAATTAAGTTATTGAAAGTAAGCACGGATTTTTTTTTTGACTTTGAGAACTGGCTCATTCGGTCACTGTCAATCTTCAAAATGAACAAGGATGCATCTGACCTTGCTCTTAACAATGGCAAAACCTGTCTTAAGAATGTTAATCTAACAAGCTCTTTAACTTTTTCCTTTTATCTTCTTTTATCTCCCTATACACTTGCTGTTTACTAAAAATATATATTAAAATTAAAACTTACATACATATCCACTCACACACATACGCGAGCGCATATACACTCATGTATACGCACTCACATAGGCTTTATATGTCCAGTACTTAAAACTAAGTGCAGGACAGAAAATGCACATTATTTCTTCATGTGCACATACACACACACATACACACACACATACATGCACACATCTACGCTACAATTTGTTACAGGAGAAACACTGGGACACTTTTCACACCAATGGAGCCTGTCATGGTGACTTTTTAACATACTGGGGAGGCTGCGGTCAAAAGAGGTTAACACAAGGAAAGACACAAAGGAACTTACTCTGATCTCTCTGACTATACATTAATCTGCTTAGTTTATTTAGTATCCCTTAAGACTATATAGTATATTGCCACTAGTACAATATTTATTGGAACAGTCCAATTTTCAGAATAACATCTTTTTAATAAGAGCTATATAAACCTAGCTAACTCAGAGTCTTTAACAAAACACATGAAAGCTACCATGACACTTTTATTACAAACAGCTTCATACATAAGTGATGTCACATCAAGTGGAAAGGAAACATTGTATTCTATCAAATTACAAAATAATATTTTTATTTGTTCATGATGCATAATACAGGAAAAAATCAAATTAGGCATCCGATACTGCATCATGCTGTATTGCATCTTTCGGTATTTCATCATCCAGTATTGCATTATTGTTGTTGAATCATCCGATACTGCATCATCCAGTTTTGCATCATTGTTATTGAATCATCCGATATTGCATCATGTTGTATTGCATCATTCGGTTATTCATCATCCAGTATTGCATCATTGTTATTGAATCATCCGATATTGAATCATGCTGTATTGCATCATTCGGTATTTCATCATCCAGTATTGCATCCCCGTTATTGCATCATCCGATATTGCATCATCCGGTTAGGTATATAAATATGATAATTTTGCGCATAGGTAAAATGGCAAGCTGCTAAAATATATATAAAAAGAAAGATCGTTGGAATTTGTCTAAAGAATTTTGTTGAACCCTTTTAAATTAAATTATTCCTGTAGAAAGAGAGAGTGTATAGCTGTGACAGAGAAACAATAAGGTATACATTTATTGTCAGTAAATTGTGAATTTAAATGAACATATATTACATTGTAGGATATTGACTATTCATTCATTGACTGAGTATATCCTAATACAAATAGTTTGACACATTTACTAAAGGCTTTAGGTTTTAAAATAGGTGCATTATAACAAGTGTTCCAACAATAAATGACACTGTTGATATAAATTAAAATATTGGTAACTTGATAAGTCATATTACAAAGGAAATAATTAGATAACCATTATAAACAAGACAAAATGCGCCCAACATTCAAAATTAAACGAAAATAAAACATATACACACTTAACAAACTAAATATACAAATATTTGAACCTAAAATTAAAGAATATAATTACTTACACACAAAAACAATAAAAACGAACACCAGTTAATACATACATACATATATATATATATATATATATATATATATATATATATATATATATATATATATATATATATATATATAAATATTTATCTTTTAGAGCTAATAAAAGAAGATAGCAGATAATTTATTAAAATATTTTTTAAAACGTGAATCAATTATTCGTGTGGTTGTGTGTCGTCAGATAACGTCCGAAATGTTTGGAAACATTCGTTCGGAAGTGGAGCAAAGATTTTGTTATTGTATAGAAGTGGAAGAAAAACAATTTGAACATTTATTTAAATAACATTCTTTCGTTCGTTGATATTTGTCTTGTTCGTTAATTGATGATTTTATTGCCATAAACCAAGAGAAAAATGTATCTTTTTCCCTGCGAAGGTTCTCTTGCTGTATTCTTTGAACGTCAACCTATTTCTCGAACTATGAGCAACTACTAATGCTAGGAAAGCAATTTGAGCTAATCATCCTGGTAACTTTGCCGAACCCCTTTATTCCTATAAGGAGGTCTTAAACGTGACTGTCATCGCATGGTACATAGTATCAACAGATTTAGGCATAAAAGATTTACAGTTACGTTTAACTATATTAAGAAACTTTATATAATAAAGTATTGCCTGGAAGTTATTTTTATTTTGTTAACAACAAGTGTTATTTAATGTTTTCGGTATTCCATAAGGTATAATTTAATACACCACATGATTGCTGTTTTGCTCAAGCGATTCAAAACAAAACACGGTGTTATCCATTATCTGTACAAATTGTCTGGCTTATAAATCATTTATTTAACCTGATACGCTTCAGTAATTTATTACAACGTACCACAACAACAGTGATTAGTCAAACTTATTGTGTCAGATTATCTGCCTCGCATAAGCAATAAATGAGTATTATTTTATTTATTAAAAGTATATATTTATTCGTTTTGGTAGAGTTATTTACAAAAGATTGATACTCTCTATTAATGAAATTATATATACATACATCGACTAAAGGTTTCACTTAATGCCAGCTCAAACCATGTTTTTTTATTTCATTTTCAACAACACACCACGAGGGCTTACAGCCTAAATACTATCGTACCGTGGGTATTGACAAGGAGGAAAGAGGCAACTTGTTAATTCTGGACTTGAAGGTTTGGAGGTTCGGAAGAGAAGGAAAAACATGTGCCGGCAAGGAATTCCACAAATTGGAAGTCCTCGGGACAAAAGAGCGGGCATAATAAAATGTTCTATGTCTGGCGACCTGGACAGTAAAAGGGTGCATTCGCTATGTTCCCCTGGTAGATCTGTTGGGGGCAGCAGGTGGGGGAACTATGGAGGAAAGCTCCTCTGAGCAGTGCCCGTGTAGATATCTATAAAAGAGAGAGAGGTCACCAACGGCATGTCGGTGGGCAAGGGATGGCAGCCTTTGGGTGAGGGTAGGGTCACCGATGAGACGTATAGCTCTCTTTTGAATAGAGTCCAGGATAGCGAGTGTAGAAGCGGCAGCTGCACCCCAGATGTGGAAGCAGTATTCGAGGTTTGGCCTTATTTGTAAAGTATATAAGGTATAGGGATTAGCTGGTGAAAAGTATTTACGAGCCCGGCAGAGGAAACTTAATTTCTTAGCAGCCGCTTCTGCAAATGATGTGACATGCTGGTGCCAATTAAGATTTCGATCCACAGAAATGCCAACAAGAGAAAAGGACTCATTACTTTGAATAACTTGGTTGTTCATTGTGATGGGTCTAGGGTTGGTTTATCTCTTATGAGAAAGAAAGCAAGACTGAGACTTGGTGGGGTTGAATTGTATAAGATTTCTACTTCCCCAGTCTAATATTTTTTGAAGATCCACGTAGACAGACCCTCCATGAGTCTGCGATCCTCATCTAATTGGGCTAAAGATACAGGCTTAGAATATTGTATATTTGAGGGTGCTGTCATCCGCGTAACTATGAACTGGGCTGGATGTGCTAGGAAGGAGGTCATTGATGTGGAGAAACAAAGTAGGGGGCTAAAGCTGAACCTTGAGGAACTCCTGCATTAATTGGATACAGTTTAGAGGAATGGCCATCCACAACAACAGAAATGCTCCTCTTGGAGAGGAAATTTGCTGTCCAGGTACAAAGTTTTGGTAGTAGGCCATATGCCGGAAGTTTATTAAGCAGCGCTGCGTGCCAGACCTGGTCGAATGCTTTGGATGTGTCTAGAGCGACAATCTTGGATTCACCGTGTAGTTCCATAGACTTGTTCCAAGAATGGGTGACGAAGGAAAGGGCGGCAGTCGATCTGCGCTGACGGAATCCATACTGCCTGTCGTGGATTAGTCTGTTTTTTTCAAGAAATTTTAGCAATTCGGTATTTATATACTTTTCCATCACTTTAGAGACGACTGAAAGGAGAGAAATAGGCCTGTAGTTGCTAGAAAGCGCTTTGGATCCTTTCTTGGGGATGGGTTGTACTCGAGCAGTTTTCCAGTTACTAGGGAATATGCCTTTATTGTAAGATATCTGAAACAGACGAGTCAGGACAGGAGCAAGTTCTGGTGCGCATTTTTTTGAGAACAATTGCTGGGATCTCGTCAAAGCCAAAGGTTTTTTTCAGAACGGTAGTCATAGTTGTGTAGCTTGGCGACAAAGAAAATAAACAACAGACTTCTTCGTATCTAGGGTTTTGTAGTTTTTAGATTCGCCAACTATTCGAAAATTCAGTGTTGTTAAATGATACCATTAAGCGTTAGACTTTTTGCAAAAGCATAGAAATACAAGCAGGTATAAAAATATATTGCTGATTTTAATTTGGAAAACAATGCACTTTCAAGGAAGTGGAGGTAATAAAGTATAACTGCATGAAGATTTTTAAAGAAATTTCATTTGTCAATGACAATATGTAATTGGAGAAACCAAGTTGTACGTTTTACCGGACTTGCAAATATATAGATTTGCTTACCAAAATATTTTGATGGTTATTTCCAGAAGCCCGCTTTTAACAAATAATCTGAATGCGACCCAAATCAGTTGCAGAACAGGTACAACTTTTTCAACAACTAGTGGCAGTGAAATCAAACTTCCTTTGCCGTAAATATTATAAGGCCCATTAAACAAATGGTCAGTTGCAGAGAATAACAACTCTACAGACGATTGGTTAAACGTATATTCCAAGGGACAGTTAGTAAAATTTAAAAGTAATTTCGCGAGCTTGTACATGTTAGCAGATACAAAAAAAAACTGGTTGTAATGCTTGAGTTTGAGGAAAACCCACATACCCCTAGTCGACAGACGGCCACAACATTGGATGTTAGCCATTTATCAATTATTCGAATATTACAAGAAAACACAATGCATCCCTAAAAATTGATACAAACTAAGGAGCTGGTGGAATACGATTTTGAAAGAAGAAAGACCTTTTGTGATGATGAATGATAGACAATTTGAAGAAAATATTACCTCTGCCATGCATCCCAACGAATTCAATATTTTATAAGCTTCAGCTGTGGGTTGACAACTGTGGAGTATATAGCTGGAAATATGACAGAGGGCACTGCTATGAGTCGGTAGAAGGAGTGGCGGGAAGAGGAACACAGAAGGTAGGTTTCTATTTAAAAACACATATCGAAAAAATGTACTACCAAATGTTCGACACCTCATACCCTGGAGCGATTCTTACGGAAGTCCGAACAGAAACATTAAGCTAATTCTTATGTTAAAGAATATCTTACACCGCTTTCCAAATTTGGAAGATATAGCTTTGAAATTCTTATATTCAGAACATAGTCTTTTACCCAATGACTCCGAATTTGGTGCTATAGGGTCTGCTCTAAAACTTCAGCAAATATATCAAGATTATGTGAGAATAACAGAAAAAGAAATATTTCGTAGTGACCGAGATGGATTCAAAAGATTTCTTTGGTGTTACAGACATCGAAAACAATATTGTCAGCAGAGAAACATCGGTTGACTCGGTTGACAAAGGAATCTGAAAGAAAATCCTGACATTGAAGATGTGGACTGATGGCTAAAATATATCCCAACTTTTTTTATTTTTTTATTTTTATTTTCAACAACACACCACGAGGGCTTACAGCCTAAATACTATCGTACCGTGGGTGTTGACAAGGAGGATAGAGACAACTTGTTAATTTTGGACTTGAAGGTTTGGAGGTTCGAAGAAGATGGAAAAACATGTGCCGGCAAGGAATTCCACAACTTGGAAGTCCGCGGGACAAAAGAGCGGGCATAACAAGATGTTCTAAGTCTGGTGACCTGGACAGTAAAAGGGTGCATTCGCTCTGTTCCCCTGGTAGATCTGTTGGTTTTGAAGTAGATAATTACGACTAAAAATGCTTTATCATGAGCTTTTTTTACAATAAACTAGTTTTATACGCATTATAACTGTTATTATGTATTAGCTTTAAAGACAAAAATGAATATGCGAAAAACTGCCAACCCATTTTTTTTTAATTTTAAAAAAATATTATAGAAAAGTAAAACATAATTCAAACGTAGTTAAGACTATATAAAAAAGTTCCACGTATAAAGTCTGAAACCGACCTCGGATTTGGATTCCAGGGGTCTTAAATAGCGCTCATTTGAAGAAATTTTTTCAAAATGCAAAAGTCGGGATCTCCTCACTAGTGAATTTTTTAAAGAAAATTCACTAATATGACTTTTTGGGATTATATTCTCGCAATTGGAGATGCAACACACGTAACACTAAGAGTATCAAGTAATGGTTATCCCAATATTTTTAAAACTAGTATTCTTCATGTTTTTCATGGTTTGAAAATTTTTGAAACTACATCTTACTTTCTATTCGTTACTTACTAATATAGCTCACAAAACCATATTTCTTTTTTTATATGAAATACTGGAACCTCATTTTGTGTCGTTTATGTGTCCTGAAGAAACAAAATATGTATCAACCCCGTAGACGACGTAATTTAAAACATAATAGCCTGTGTTTTTAATAAATTCAGACAGCGTCTGTTGCTATTATATACATATCGTAAAAAACAAAAACTGAATAATATCGTTTATTTTCCCTAACTCGTCCCATGAGGGCGGTTTCAAAATATCCTACTATAACCAACTTTTTGCAGTTAATCCACGTAGAGGATGTTAGTCATGTACATAGTTACAGACTCTTTCATCATACTTAGTCTCTGTGCACGTTGCTCCTTCATACAAGTCCGTTTAAAAAAACCTAGATACATGAACAGGGCTGGACTTGTTAGAATTGATAACAACTTGAGTGCAGTCATAGACGGTTAATAATAGTTACAAAAATGATTAAGGTAGTTTAATTATATACTCATGTTAATGTATTTAATTTTTTTTAACTCAAATTACGTGATACGTTTACACAAAATATGAAAAGCCTGGACGCAGCAAGTACGTTATAGTAGTGAATTTTTATTAAAAAAATTCACTAATAGAGAGGTATCGATGGTAAGACTTTGCAAAAATTTTTTCAAATGTGCGCGAATTTGGGCCCCTAAAACCCATATCCGGGGTCATTTTCGATTTTTATATGTTTGTATATATATATATATATATATATATATATATATATATATATATATATATATATATATATATATATATATATATATATGTATGTATGTATGTATGTATGTAAGCGATAACTCGAAACTCGGCAAGTGCCTTTCTTTTATTAATAGCTTGGATGAGTTTGTTAGCCAGGAAAAATTTGAGTTTTCTTCCGAAAAACATTTTTTCTCCAAAAATTACAAAGCTATTTCAATGAAATTTGGTGTACATATTGCTTGGAGAAAGAACTAACTATGTGCAAAAATTCAGCTCTCTAGGTTTACGGCAAATTGAGCTATTCAAATTTGAATCATTTATTTTTAATATCACCGCGTTTCATTGACAATGGCAAACCTGGCTTATATGAGATCTAGTATGTTGTTGCCTGGCAACAGACCATTTCATATTATTGCGGAGGTCTGTTAGACGCTGTAACTGACGTTTATCGTGTGGTATGAGATTGTTTATATTATGTTTATCTGTTTCAGTAGCAAATTATTTGTGTTATTTGGGACATTTGTATATACAAGTGCAAATTATTCCTTTATTAATGTTAGTTGGTGGACTAAACAGTGTTTGTTATGTTTTATCAACACATATATAGGATCGAAGTTTTACACAGGGGGCTGATATGCAACAGGTTAGTTATTTTCTCTCTGATGCTTTGGAGGTAGTTTAAGTTAATTTTATGGTTTAACAGTCCATAATTTTTAGTGAGTTTTCGTACAAAAAATTCGTCAATGAAGAGACCGCGACTTTAGAAATTTAAAAAGGTTTCTTCAAATGAGCGCAAACTAGGCCCCCTGGAATCCATATCCGGGTTTACGTTCAGTTTTGATATGCTTACATATATACAGGGTGACGCGTTTCTATGGTAAAGCTCAATATAATTATTATTATACAAGAGACGAGAAAAAATTGTTCAAAAAAAGTTAACTGTAGGGTATCTTGAGCTGCATCTTAGAAAATTATTTTGACAATCACCAGCTGGCCCATAAGTCGTTGGTGATCCCTACAATTATTTTTCGAACAGCCTTATTTTATTGCATTTTTTATCGAAATATGTTTGTAAGAAAAAAATCAAGACGCAGTAAGTGCGTTTTGGTAGCAAAATTTCATTAAATGCTTCAAATTTCAATAACTTAATTTGCTATTAACCTAAGGATTGTTGGCTAGGAAACCAGCAAATAAAGTCTATTGTCGGAAAATTTTTGTACATTTTCAAACAATAAGTTATTTTGATAAAATATGGCACATTGTGTCTACTATATAGGTTATACTGGTAACCAAATTGATGACTGCTTGCATTAAAAAGACATATTTGATATTCAAAGCACTTTTATAAAAATTCACTGCCATAACGCACTTGCTGCGTCCAGACTTTTTTAATTAAAGCAAGCATAAAAAAAATATTGCTTGAAAAAGTAAAAAACAAATTCCTAAAATAAACTTTAAATATTTGTAAAAATACATGTTCTATTTTCATGGCCAACGAATCTATTCAAGCTATTTACCCATCTGCTGAGATGTAATTATTTAAAAAAGGCTCTTAGGCAAAACTGATAAAAAAATACATAAAAATTAGCAACCACGAAAATCCCAAAAAAAAATTTCACAATAACTTCACAAAATTTCACAAGAATCCTACAAACAATGGTTTCTACAGAAACACACAAAAATTTTCGCTAAAACTAGCTATCTTTTACAAAAATATTTGCTAAAACAATACATACATTCAAATTACATGCCTAATATGTAATTAGGATTAAAAAAAATTATTTTTTTTGCTTGTCGTGGAAACCTGAACCAGTGGAAGTAAAGAATAATATACCTATGCGGAAAAATATTCATATTTTTGTCACAAACTCTCAGAAATAAGAACATTTCTTAAGTCGGGTACCTTTTAACGTTTAATTTGACATTTGTGAATATAATTTATTAACTACTTACCTATTATAAAAATCTAAACGTAGATAATCCTATTAAATTAATTATTCCTTACCGTTTTCTACCAAAGTTGATTTAAATATGTTAATATTTTTGGTTCAAAAATTTGCCAAATAATCACATAATCTGATCGAATCACAGTATGTAATTGTACTTTAATATTTCCAAAACTAAAGTATGTTGATATAGAGAGTGTTCTACTAAACTTAAAGGAAATTGCCCTCTACTTCTGAAACACAAGGCTGTTCCATTTGAAGAAAATAACGTACGGCAGTTCCAATTTTTTGAAATTCAGTCATAATTTGAGAGCGCCGTGTATACGGCATCTTGATTTTTTTCGATAAATGATATAGCCGAAAACCCCTCTGAATGCGTCACTTTGAAGAAAAATCAAAAGTCACGGTCTCGTCAAGAGCGCATTTTTCCATTACAAATTATAGACTATTAAACCATAAACTCTATAACAAAAACTACTGCCAAAGCATCAGAGAAAGGGTCTATTTGAAATGAATTTTCTGGTTAAATGAAGGACAATGACGGCTGATGCTGAAACTTAAGGATTTGTAAAACACTCTTCTTGTGACATTTTCTCTACATAACCCGTATTCGTTTCAGGTTCTTTGCCTAAATGTTGGCCATTCTGACCTTTCAAATCTCGACTTTAACCTTTTAAGAGGAAAACCCATTTTTTTAAATGCCTATAACTGTTTTATCTTTAAACTTTCAGATTTAAATTTTGGTATATAGTTTACTTTTTATTATTTAAACCCGCGTAGGTACCATTTGGGTGCCCTATCTTTGTCATTTCCAGAGATATAAACATTTTTCGAAAGAGAACGCTAAATTTTTCTGGATAACAAACTTATCCAAGCCAAAGGGAAAGTACACACCAAATTTGATCAAAATCGGCCCACTATTTTTTTAGTTATCCAACTGTCTCAATAAACGACCCTATAGATCAGGGATCATAAATAATAATAACAAATAATCAATGACCGGCCCTATAGGTCGGTAATCATCAATAATATTAACAAGCATAAAGTAAACGACCCTGAAGGTCAATAATGAGGACTGATAATAACAAATAATGCCGTGAACGACCCTATAGGTCAATGATCGTAAATAATAATAACAGTCAATGAAGTTGAATGACTGGCCACAATGACACTCAGTATCATCACTTAAGCAGTCATGTAAGGTGACGACAACCAGGTCCACGACTGTACCGGCAGGCAATGAGGTTAACAGTCGTTGTCTGTCACCCAAGTTCAAATGACATTGAAAATAAGGCACACGCAAAAAAGGATATCTGCACGTGGGCAATGGCATAAAGATTAATTCACACAATTAAACAGAATTGCCACGATGAAGTGGTTGCTTTAATACTCATCTGTGTGGGACCAGGAGCAGCTTCCTCAGCGTAACTCAGTCCGGTAATAGATCCATACAACTAACAGCGGCCTATTGACAGCAGCGGCCTCTACGCTCTCAACTCTCCCAATACACTGGCCCTAAAACATAATCACACTAGCCTGGATGTAAGCACCAGCTTGCCCTGAAGAACGACGTTTTTATCAGTTTAACGTGGTGGCATTAATCTACACACATGGACATGGGTACAATAGCACTCTCGTCCATACGACAGATGAAACCAGAAGAGAGCCAGACGACGGAGACGGCTTCCGTCGTCACTCCATGCACATGCGCCCAGTCATGCCAACATATAGGCATCGGATCGACTTTGCGCTATGTAACTAGCCGTTCACCAGACATAGAAAGACAACAAGTGACCCCCAGTTCCGCTATATTTTAATCGTAGACTTAATAGAATTAAACGAGCAGGGGTACTGAAGTTATAACCCGCTCGATGATCATTATAGATGAATACAGACACGGTCTGTCATTCTAAATACTCACTAGCGTGAGAACACATTAAATAGAAATAAAACGTAAACAAATGATGAGAGATTAACAATAAAAAAACAAGTTACGACATCTCGGTCGTAACAATATATATATATATATATATATATATATATATATATATATATATATATATATATATATATATATATATATATATATATGTATATATATAAATTAAAAATAACCAACACTAATTGAAAACGCAGTATTGAACAGACTTTTTGGGAGTAATTAATGCTCCGATAAAGCAAGTAGCATAAATCAAAGTGCGCTGTACATAAAAGCTGAAAACGTTAAAAGGACATCAGTGAGTCGTAAACTCTGTTTGATATCTTATGACTCAAAGCGTGAATTTATGATTTATATAGGTCGTCATTCAACACGAAACCAACACCTCCCGCAAAGGGAAGAGAATCAATTCTTCCCAATCAGATGGCCAGAGAAATCGTACAACAAATCAATACTCCAGTGTTGGTTCTCAAGAATCCAGTTTTTGTTATGCTGAGTATCATCACTTCAAACTTGAATGATAATAATGATGATGTCAGCACTGTCATTTGCATTTGAATAATTGAGCGAAAATCGCTTGAACATTAATCAAATTATTCAGTTCATTATTGAAAGAATTATATAACGGTTCGAATATCAATTTTTCTTTTGATATTAACCTTTACCCAATTTTACTGGCCAGTGATGAGGAAGAAATCTAAGTAAATTAGATTACAACACTATTAATACGTTGCTCCAAACAATTAGGAGGCAGCCGTTATAAAAATTAATTGTTAAGATCACTGATAAATATCTTTATAGGCCTGCTTCTTCTAACGGCTCACAATAAGACCCCTATTTAAGTACACTTGAAGAATCCAAATCACCACAACACAGATTTCAGAGACCTTACGATCGTTTCATTAACCATGTCAATATCTTCAGAGGAAGAAAAATTCTAAAATTAAACTACTAGCTACAGTGTATTTATATCGCATCTAGGTAAACGAACTAGTCCGAAGTAAAATTGTCGTCGAAGACCCATCGTTTGTTTATTATGTAGTGAAACTGCGAGGTCTAAGACTTGCTTTAATCTTCTGGACGACAAATTTAGGAGCCCTTATCTAATATAATGATAATAGGCTTAAAGGGAAAGATACCGTGTTATTTAAGGAATCTGCACGTTCCCTTTCGATCTAGAAATTTACTATGTGGATATTGGAGCAAGCCGACAAACACTATAACCTGCGCTTATCTTTTTTATATAGAAAACTAAACCCGGGTGTTTGGCTCACAATGTTAACTCTCACAAAGGATAAATAATTCAACTAAAATACTACATAAAAACTATATTTATATTGATAATATTTATATCGACTTCATGGATACAAAGAAAACAAAAGGGTCTTTAAATCGAGACAAGCGTAGAGATTAGTATATATATAGACCGGCCGAGTTATTGACAGTAATTTATTATTCTACCAGACAAATTAGGAGTGTTTAAGTGGTCAAATGCAAAGTGGAAATAAAGGGCTTGAAACTAAAGGTGCCGCACGATTCAATGAAGTTTTGTTCATAATCGACCTTAATATAAAAATACTTTCTAATGAATCAAGCGTAGTTTGACAAGTTTCAAATTTTCTTTTTCAATGTAGTGATTATTATCCCATATATGTTGTGCCACACACGATTTGTCTACCGTACCATATCGTAAATGTGCGAGATGTTCACGCAATCTGGTGGCTATGTTTCTCCTAGTTTGACCCACGTATTTAAGATTACAAAATTTGCAACTAATCTCATAAATACCGGACATTTCAGTGATTTTGTCTTTGTCTTTCGTATTACCCAACAAATTTTTGAAATTACTTTTCGTCGAAAAAGTCAACTGTAAATCGATTTTCTTAAAAATAATTTCCAAACCCTTTGTGATTCTTGGTACATAAGGTAAACAGACAAACATTTTCTCTATTTTATCTTTCTTAAATGTCGTACATTCAGATATCATTTTCTTTGCTCTATGTTTGTTAACCAATTTGTCTATTAAACCATCCGAATAACCGCTATATCTCGCCATATTTTTTATGCATTTTAATTCTATTTTTACTTAACGGAAATTTAATCAATCTGTTTACTAAGAAATTTGTACTACCCGTTTTTTGTGCACAGGTATGATGTGAGTCGTTAAGAATATAACTAATAGTCGCCACTTCCTTTCTGTAGACATCGAGTACAAGCGAGCCATTATTTTTATTTTTAATAACTAGTACATCTAAGAACGAAAGTCTATTGTTGAATTCTATTTCGTGGGAAAATTTTATTGAATCAAATTGCACATAGTGAAGACCCCCATTTATTAAAAATAAGTTTAACCAAAATACCATAGAAATTACATATATAACATTTGTATTTTTATATGCTGATAGATAATATAGCTACGTTAGCTTTTCAAGCGCAACAGCAACTTTATCTTTATTGCTCTTAATTCAGCGCTCTGCTCTCACTAAAACAATTAAATATCAGATTTTTTTCGGATTTTGAATTTTGACAATATATTTTTTTTAAGTTTTTGAACCGTCTCGTATTCCAAGAACCGCTTTAAAAAAAATAAGATTTCCTACAGAAGGGTTATTGAGAATGCGCCAGATAACAACAGGGACAAATACATTGTAATTAAAAGGTAAGAAGATACAGACTCAACTCCCAAGGCCGCTGAATCAACGGAATTCATTCTTTGGAAATAAAAATAACAACGGAGCAAACAGCTCATTCGTAGTTGAAAAAACAATCATGACTATCTCATCAAATTGCCACCGGTGCCTCTGGATAATCTCTGAAACAGCCGGTTGATGTAAACGCCACCGAAGGGTACTGGGTTCAATCTCAGGCTCTCCTTTCACTTTTTCAGTACAAACTCTAACATTAACATCAGCCGATGTTATGGCATTGTATTTGATCAAGCTAAATGTCTGCACGTTCCTTCTTTCGAAAAGGACGTAAAGCCGTCGGTCCCGTGTATCTGCGATGTTGGACACGTTAAAGATCCCTACTAGCCTTACAGAATCGTAGGGGTTCGGTTAAATTTTCAGGATAGTGAGGTAACACTGCTCCCCGGCGTCGGTGATTGGCTATAGTTGCGGAAATAGGCTGACGTTCAAGAAACAAAAGACAGACACATGTAAACGCCGTCTTGAAAATCCACTTCCCGCTAAAAATTATATGTGACGCAGGCCACAGACAGGCATTAGTTCGTTATACGAATCTCATAGTACAAGTCTTCAGTTAAACGTCATTTATTTTAATAATAATTGCTATTTGCTATTGCTATTTCTTCACCTTTTTGCGTCAAGAAAACTTAACCGTCGTATGCAATATCCAATTGGTGTTGTTAACCATACAAAATTTTGTTCTTGTGCTTTCCTCTGATCACCAGTGGTACCCAAAATCTTTTTCTTTAAATGCCTATAACTTTATCTCCTTTTAACTTAAAGTTCTAAACTTCGGTACGCTGGGTAAGTCTGATAGTAGAAATGTCAAATTTGGTTGAGATAGCTCTGTTATTTTTGAAGATACAAAAATTTTCCGAAAGAAAACCCAACATTTTCCGGGAAAAACTGGTCCAGGTTCCCTGGCTAACAAACTTGTCCAAGCCACTTACAAAGGGAAGGTACGTACGAAATTTCATCAAAATCTTCCCATTATTTTTTGTGTTATCGGTACGACATATATATATATATATATATATATATATATATATATATATATATATATATATATATATATATATATATATATATAAACACAGATCTCCTTATTAGTGAATTTTTTTCGCTACAAGATGGTTGTCAAAAACCATGTTTCTGGTAGGTCTTACACGCGAGCATTTTACAAGCTAGCAAACAACTAGCAGCTACAGAAAGCGCAAAGGTCCAACAAAAGCCACTATCAAACATCAAAAGTAAGCCCAAACGCCCATGCAAACCAAACTGACAGAGTGTCAAGAAGTTAAACATCATTTTTTACGCATTTAAACAGGACTAAGTCCCACAACGATAATATTCTGACGGAGTAAATACAAGTTAAAAGTCAATTAATCAGGTAACTAAACGCAAAAAGACAAACACAACATAAAAAGCCAAGCAGGCTGTACAGCTGAGCAAAGCCTCCTGAGAACATCTGAAGAAGCCAAATGCAGAAAGAAATGAAAAGAGAGAAGCCTATCTGGCAATTAATACTTACAATCTCTAGGTATTACAGAAAATATGGTATGAATGATTTGAATTTCATCTATTGTCTTCAGATTTCCAGACGTAAATAACATTGAGGATAAGAATAACGGCATTTCCAGATAGCGAGAGGATGAATATCGACGATGCTTTTTTTTAAATTTATTAAAGCAGCAAAATGGAATATGTGAACTTATCAGAACAAATCCTGTACAGTTGGAAGGATGGTAAAACCGAAAGCGACAAGAGATATAAGGGACAGATGACACGAGCAAGAAGACAACGGTCAATGATAGGGCCAGAAACCAAAAACCAACCAAACCAAACGCGTTTAGCTTCATGGTCGGAATCGATCATCACTGAGTAATAACACTGTTCTATCAGTTGTCTGTATATGAAAGTAAAGTTTATAGCACTGGTGCTGAAACATTGAGAACACTGTTGTTGGAGCCATTTATGTATTTGTAGATCTCCATCTCTTCTAGGACGAATAGTTCGGTGCCAAAACTTGATGGATGAAAGATACTGGCATTGTTTCCTTTGTCAAACGTGTGGCCTCTTTCTCTCTCTCTCTCTCTCTCAAGCGGCAGCCGAAAACTGGAGTGGTACTCTCGGCTTTGTTTCTACTTCTCAGATGTTCAGAGATTCTAGTACTAGCGTCCTTCGTGTTCGTCCTATGTAGACAAATCACCGCCGAAGAATTCGTCCTAAAATAAAACCAAAACAACCACAACACATTATAAAAACCTGACGATCGTTTGACTAACCAATTATTCATCAGAGGATGAATAAATCTGAGGATTTTGATGACGCTAACTGAGTTAGTTTTTAAAATGGATTGTGGTGAATTGGGTTCTCAAAGTGTACTTAACAGTGCTGATGACAGGTTCTAATCTTCACTTAGTGTTTTGTAAGATTATCTTCAAAATGTTTATATACCAGAATTAAAAAACATCTTATATGATTTTCACAGAATTATTATGAAAAACTTTCTACAAACTTATAAAACGTTTAGGTATTATCTTCTAATTGCATTTCGGCGATATTTTTGTCACCTTATCAATATTAAGAAATTGATTCAAAGTCATTTTCTGTGACTTTAAATAACAGTTATATAAAGTACCTTTATAAAAAATTTGCTTATAAAAACAAATTGTTGTTTTTGTGAACAATCAATAACTATTCTATTGTATTGAGTTTTTACGACAATATGAAAACCGCAACATTTTTGTCATAAATATGTTGTCACTAACTACTTAATAAAATATTTTTATAATAACTGGATTTTTTACATACTCTCCGACAACTAAAACTTACCACGGGTTTAATGTGCAATAATAAATACACTGATGTTGGCAATGATAAAACACATTAATTAAATGAAACAAAGGAATCCACGGGCTTGGTTGGTGGATCTGAAGGAAGTAGTAGAATCCATTATCACACTTTCATGTTGTAAAATAAAAGGCGCTCTTTTTTAGGTTGAAAAAAAAGTTATTCCCGAAAAAAACTTGTTTGAAAGAAGCTTGAACTTGTAAAACAATCAGTTTTAAAGCAAAATGTTGGTCAAATGTTTTATAGAATTGCATAGTAGCTAAATTATCTTATAATGGTGCTAATAATGCAGAATCGTTTTGTAGAAAGACGCCATTTAAAGATGGCGGCATTTGGGAATTCAAAAATGGCAAGGGTTGAAAATACTAAAGAATACCGTTTGTGTTTATTTTACAGCTGTTAAGTATTTAAAAATTATTTAATAATGATGCCTAGTACAAATTGGCACATGTTTTCTTGCAAAAAAAATAGTCAAGTCGACTAAGTTAATTTTGGTTTAATAATTGTTTTTATATAACATATATAAATGGGAAGCGAAGTTGAAATTTGTTAATATCATGCTATATATTTTACAACAAATTCTTATTCTCAGTAGGAATTGCATTCTCTGTATCAGAGTGTCTCTAAGCAGATATTAAAATGCAATGAAACATTATTGGTATGGATGCCTTGTAAATAGTAATATGTGGCATTTACATTCTTCGCCTACGTCTCTTATTATATATTTAAAATTGCTTCCTCCAACTCTTAGAATAACTTAATAAAGATCCATAAATGGGGTGCGAACTTGAAATTTGTTAATATACATATATGTTTTGCAATAAAATTGCATTCGCAGTAAGAATGACATTTTATGTATCAGAAACATTTTATCTAAGCAGATATTAGAGTGCAGCGATCTAGTTATTGAAATAGCTGCCTTGTAAATAGTAATAAGTGACATTTATATTTTCCGTCTGTGTCTGTTGTCTTTTTAGATTCAAAATTGCTTCCTGTAACTTTCAGAATAACTTAATAAAACCTTTATTTTATTCTTGTCATTTCATATTATATGTTTGCTTTATAATGTTTACCAAAAATTACTAAGAATATTTTACGGAACTGTAATAGAAGCAGAAAAATAATTTTTCATCCTTTGATGACGCCAGCTTTGTTAGTGAGAGAATAGTCAGGGTAAAAATATGTGTTGTGGTGATTTGGGTTCTCCAAGTGTACTTATCAGTGCTCTTCAGGTTCCGATCTTGACTTACTGTAATAAAACTATTTTATAATAACTACCATTTATAGAACCCAATTCATCACAATACAGTTTTAGGACCTGACGATCGTTTCGCTAACAAAGCTAGCGTCGTCAGAGAGATGAACAAACAAAGTTATCTATATGTTAGAACGGCGTTCTCTAGGAAGGTATGCAGACAGACCTCCGCTGTTGAGTCTTCAATCCCTGTAATTAAAACGGCATACCTGCCTTTGTTATACTGTACGTCGTTATCAAATATTCTTTCTAATGAGGACACACTGTTTATTAAGATAACAGTTCGAACAATGGACTGCATAGACCGGACCTACTCTATTTCATCAATCATTTGTATTCAAATTTCTAACGATATATATATATATATATATATATATATATATATATATATATATATATATATATATATATATATATATATATATATACTTTCGTGAGCATCTAGCTGACGGGACTGCCTGACACTTTTTATTCATTTTTTTAATTAAAAATAGAGACACTTTAGAATTTGACATTCACAGAAAGGAAACCACTACTGTAACTTACATTTCGATTGACTCACACCATAGTCTTCCATAAAAAACAGCAAGTTTAAATTTTTTGGTTCATATGTTAATACAGTCTACCTTAAATAAATAAAGATGCAACAGAGAAATTGAATATATTAAAAAGTCCGGTCGCAGCAAGTGCGTTATGGTAGTGAATTTTCATAGAAATGAACTGGCACAAATTTTTTTTAACTTATTTTTTGCCACATAGAAATCTAGGTTTTGGTAGATAGTTTGCTTTTTATATCGTACACCTACGCACCAAATTTGGTTGCCATAGCTGCTTTATCTTTTGAGATAACAATTTTTTTCTAAAGAAAACTCAACATTTTCTCGGAAAACCTGGCCGATTTTCCTGGCTAACAATCTTATCCAATCCACTTGTAAAAGTAAGGTACACAATTGGCCTATTATTTTTTGAGTTATCGGTGTGATACATACATACATACATATATATATACATACATATATATATATATATATATATATATATATATATATATATATATATATATATATATATATATATAAACATATAAAAGTTAAAACTGCTCACGGATATGGGTTCTAGAGCTCATAGTTCGCGCTCACTTAAAAAAAAAATTCTGCGAAATTTCACTAAAATATAACTAGGTATAATGGTTACTCTGCCTGCTTAGTGGAGAAACTAGTCAATAAACATAAAACAAAGATAATGTTTGCGGAATCTACGACTTTCAGAAAAGATAAACCAGTCAAAACCGTTGTCTGTTTACCATTTGGACCGCCAATTACGACACGTTTTAATAGCATTTTTAAGAAAGCCGTTTTACAGCATTTTCTACAAAAATGCAATAAAAAATTTGTTGGGTAACCCACAGGATAAAGATAAAACCACAGAAGTGTAGGGAATCTATAAAATAGGTTGCAAGGATTGTGAACTTAAATATGTTGGGCAAACTAAAAGAACAATCGAAACAAGACTTAAGGAACATTTCGCGCAACTGAGATATGGCACTATTGATAAATCATGTACTGCTTAGCATATATATATATATATATATATATATATATATATATATATATATATATATATATATATATATATATATATATATATATATATATATATATATATATATTATTACCTTTATTGCTTAAAATTGTACAACATGTTTATTCAATAAGTCTAAGACTTGTGGTAAATATTAACATAGTTGCATCCAAAACTGCCTGACAACACTCCAAATTCAACAACCTTAAAATTTTGATATTCCAAAAAATTTCTTTCCTGTTCCATTTCGTTCTTTTCTAATGTTTCATCTGATACCTCTATTTACAATTTCAGAAATGAAATAAAATGAATAAAAAAACTATTACTGTTTTTTTAGAAGGAAAGTTTTTGTTGTGTCAGTAAACATGTATTAAAAAAAAAAGAGAAACTTCAACATCAACGGAAGTAACAGCAGCATATATCTATTTAGAAATAATGTTTGCTTCTAATCCAGGTACATTTGCATTATCTTCAAAGTTCCCTACAAAAATTTTTCAAAATATTTTTTTGAAATGTGGAATCCCGTATTATTTTGTATCACAGAGTTAAGTTTATTAAGAAATACTGACCCGGTTGCTCCGCAAACGTTTTTACAATCAGATTCAAACTGATTCATCAAAACAACTGACTCTGCTAGAGACACATGTACGCTTTTATTTAAATAATGTTGAAGTTTTGTATATATATATATATATATATATATATATATATATATATATATATATATATTAAATTTTTCTTTAAGGCTGGATTTTTTAAAAGATTTTTGTAGTTTAGGAGTGCGGTGGAAGAAGAGTCGTTCAGAGCGTTAATAATGCTTTCAATTACGTCGTAATTTTGAGCATAAAATATAGCTGCATCAAGCGATGTACCACAACGAGTTATAACAGGTTGTGGAGGCAACGAAAGATTTGGAGCGTGTTTTTTGTAAAATTGAATGGGTATTGGAGCTTTTAAAAATACTTTTTTAATATAGTTAACAAGATCATTTACTAAACGAAACTGCTACTATATTAACCCCATGAGCCAAACAAGTTACATGTGTATATATATATATATATATATATATATATATATATATATATATACATATATATATATATATATATATATATATATATATATATATATATATATATATATATATATATATATATATATATATATATATGTATCATACCGCTAACTCAAAAATAATGGGCCGATTTTGAAAAAATTTGGCAGGTGCCTTCCTTTTCTAAATAACTTGGATAAGTTCGTTAGTCAGGAAAATCGGAAGAGGTTGTCCGGGAAAATTTTGAGTTTTCATTAGAAAAAATTTTAATCTCAAAAAATAAAAAAGCTATGATAACTAAATTTACCAGGTAGGTTTACGATATAAAAAGTATACTATACACCAAAATTTAGATTTCTATGTTACAAGAAAAAAAAGTATAAATTATTTATATGAAAATTCACTACCATAACGCACTTGCTGCGTTCAGGCGTTTTTTATTGCTTCAACGTGCATCCAAATCCGCCACTATGGGCAATTACCGAAGTCGGAAAACAGTTTCACCTCACTATCCTGGAAACTTCGCAAAATCCTTGCACCTATGTAAAAAAGATATGGACAGTTAACATACCCAACATTACATGGCACACGGAACCGACGGATTTAGACCCCCTCGAAAGGGTAGAAGGTGCATACAATGAACTTGCTTAGACGAAATGCGACAAATTCGGGTGATATTAATTTTACACTAATTACCGGAAAAGTGGAATTTTGCTTTACTTGCAGTCGAACCCAGGTCGTTTGGTTTCAGAGGCCACGTTCTTACTGCTGCATCAACAAATCTGAAATAGTTTTTCTAGTTCTTAACGAAAACTCGAATGGTTTTTGAAAATGGTTTTTAGGGATCCTAATTCGCTCTCTTTGTGAAAATCGTGAAGGTCGTATTATTATTCCCTTTTTATTTAAAACTGACTTTTCCTAATTGAAATTCACAAAAGAGAGAGACTCACCTATGTCTATTTTTAGAACACAGATATAACAAAAGGTTCAAAGCGTCTGATAACTCATACACAAAGCCGATGTTTGTATGACAATACAAAATCCGTGTCCAATATTAAAATTTTTATACGGTGATATCTTCGCCTTTTCCAATAAGAGCCAGAGATATACTCTATTGATTGGTAAAAAAAGTATTTAAGAGAGACGAATTCTGGAAGCAAAATCGTCGTTCATCAAATAAAGCAAATATTTACCATCCTCCTTTCTAATACGCGTTATAAAGAATATAATGCATTTTTATTTCTTGAGACACTTTGTTCGTGACATTGTTGTTTATTTCTGTCCGCTTGGGAAACACTTTCCACTTTAAATCTTTTAACATTTCAAATGGCGACTCGTAAAAACGAGGAAATTTTTAAATAAATATAAGATAGTCTTAAAGAAATCGCTAGAAATATCACCACTTTACACCAAGAAAAGTATTGATTCACGCTACTTCTTTTAGAATTGCAGTTTGTTAACAAAAAACTGCAAAGTAAAGACAGATACAACAGGGGAATTGGAAGGTATTGGAAACATTATTTAATACAACGGATACTTTGTTTGCTCAGTAGACAAATTTATTAATAAAGACAAAACAAAGAAAATTTTAGCGGAATCCACGATATTCAAGATAAAAACAGACAAAAACGTTGTTTGCCTATCATTTGTCTAAATCGCATATTAAAAAAAACGATTTTCGGCTAAGACTAAACCATCAAAAATTAGGTAGGTAACCCAAAAGATAAGGCTAAAGCCACTTAATGTCAGGGATCTATGAAATGGGTTGTGAGTATCATAAACTTAAATATGTTGGGCCAACCAAAAGATCTATTGAAAACATATTTAAAGAACATATGGCACAACTTATATATGGTACTACAGATAAGTCATGGGTTGCTCAGCATATTTGGGATAATCATCACCCACCCAGATAAGAAAAATTTCAGCCTAATCGGAAATGTATATATATATATATATATATATATATATATATATATATATATATATATATATATATATATATATATATATATATATATATATATATATATATATATATATACATATATATATATATGTATATATATATATATATATATATATATATATATATATATATATATATATATATATATATGAATATATATATATATATATATATATATATATATATATATATATATATACAGGGTGATATACAACGCAATGGACACAGAGTGTGTGCTGTAGAGACCTCAAAACAGGCCGATTTTTTATATAAAATTCTTCTCTGACATCCATGGTTGGTGAGAAATTGACATCGGAAAATTCTTTAATAATTACAAGAAACAGTTGTATTGCAGTAGTGCCCTAACATAGAACAAGAAAATTTGGTAGAATGTTTTCTTTTATCGACATCCTTATTTGACAGAAAATTGAAGTAGATATAAACTCAAAAAGGGGAGAATTAGGGGCGGGTCACCCATTTAATGATTTGATTTTTTTTAACCCTAACCTAATTAAATGTTAAAGTCTATCAATTTTATAGTAAATTAAATTTTCTACCTTTTCTGTTCGTGTCACTTTTTCGACACACGACTAGTTTTTGAGAAAATGAAGATTTTTAGAGTCAAGATCAAAACAAGATTATGTCCCTTGAAGATTTTATTAAACATCAAAGTCTCATAGGGGATGCCTTGGGCGCTCTGCAAGTCATCTGTTGCTAGGTTACAGTTGTTGTCAAACCTGACATTACTTAAATTTATTAAGTTTTACAATAACTATTGTCTTGTGTTTCTTGTTTTCTTTTGTGATAATAATTGATGCTCAAAATAGCTGGAAAATTTTCGGTTAATGAGCAAGTTGATATACTTATGGTATTGGGGTTTTGCGAGGGCAATTACCGCAGAAGTGTAGAGGTATATCGAAGAAAATTTTTTAATCGTTATATACCACACCGTCAAACGTTTGTCAATGTTGAACGTAGAGCTCGGGAAACTGGTTCCTTTTTCTTAAGAAAAAAATGCTGGAGGACGCGTTCATGCAGTGAACGCACAAACTGAGGAGCGTCTTCTAGACAGCATTAAAAGTGAGGCTCAAACCAGCACCAGACGACTATCCAGGCGGTTTCATATAACACAGCCGACGGTCCATAGAATTATCCGACGCAATCTGCTGCATCCATATCACTTTCAAAAAGTGCATGAGCTTCTACCCCAGTATTTAGAGGCAACAAGTATTTCTACTCTATTGGTAATGGGCACTCTGATTTGGTGAAACCATTTATATTACATACAAATATATACGCAGGGGTGACCTTTTAGTTTTACAAATGTACTTATAGGTAGGTACTTCCTACTGCTATATTCAGGTACTTCTGCGGATGGTCAGTAACTTCTCAGTTTCTCAACAATTATCTTAGCACTAAGCTTATCAAAATTATCACTATTGTTACCTTTAAGTTAAATAAAACAAGTCTGAACGCAGCAAGTATGTTATGGTAGTGAATTTTCATAAAAATGTTTTTAATATCAAATATGTCTTTTCGTGAATTTTCTTTAAAAAATTCCGACTTTGGAATTTTGAAAAACTTTCTTGAAATGAGCGCAAATTAGGCCCCCTAGAACCCACATCCAGGGTCAGTTTGAATTTTTATATGTTAATATATATATATATATATATATATATATATATATATATATATATATATATATATATATATATATATATATATATATATATATATATATATATATGTGTGTGTGTGTGTGTGTGTGTGTGTGTCTCACACCGATAACTCAAAAAAATAATGAGCTGATTTTGATAAAAGTTTCTGAGTACCTACCGTTTGCAAGTGGCTTGGATAAGTTCGTTAGCCAGAAAAATCGGCCCAGGTTTTCCCGCAAAATTTTGTAATTTTTTTTTCGGAAAAAAATTGTATCTCCGGAAACAACAAAGTAAGGGCAACCAAATTTGGTACTTCAGTTTGTATTATAAAGGGTGAACTATGCACTTAAATTTGGCTCTGTGAGTTTAAAGACAAAAAATATATGGGCATTTAAAGACAATGGGATTTTCCTTAAAATGTCAAAGTCGTGATTTAAAACGTAAAAATTTGCAACATTTAGACAAAGAACCTGAAACAAATACGGATTATGTAAAGAAAATCTCGCAAGAAGAGTGTTTAAAATATTTACAGAAAATTCATTTGAAATAGACCCTTTCTCTGATGCCTTGGCGATAGTTTTAGTTATGTTTATGGTTTAACGGATTATAATTTTTTAGCTAATTTTCGTAGAAAAGAACCGTTAATGAGGAGACCGCGACTTTAGGATTTTAAAAAGGTTTTTTCAAATGAGCCCAAACTAGGCCCCCTAGAATAGATGTCCGGGTTAACATTCAGTTTTTATCTGTTTACGTATATACAGGGTGACGCATTTCTACGGTAAAGCTCAATATAATTATTAATATACAAGAGACGAGAAAAAAATATATAAGTTAATTATAGGGTGTCTTGAGCTGCAGCTTATAATAATTTTTTTCGGACACCCTTATGTTATTGCACTTTTTATCGAAATATGTTTGTAAAAAAGTATATAAACGCAGTAAGTGCGTTTTGGTAGCAAATGTTCATTAAATGCTTCAAATTTCAATAAGTCAATTTGCTATTAACCTAAGGTTTGTTGGCCAGGGAACTAACATTTTATTTCGGAAAATGTTACATTTTCAAGCAATACGTTATTTTGTTAAAATATGGCACATTTTTTCTACTACATAGGTTATACCGGTAACCAAATTGATGGCTGCTTGCATTGAAGAGACATATTTGCTATTAAAAACATTTTAATAAAAATTCACTTCCATAACGCACTTGCTGCCTCCAGACTTTTCTAAATTTAATCCGCGCAGAAGCTAAACCACCGTTCTTCTCAATTCCTTCTATGTGTCTCCGATTTATTATTTGCTCGAGTAACTTAGCTATTGCATTTAGCAGATATATCGGCCTATATGCCTTCTCCTCACCGGGTTTGCTGGGCTTTTCTATAAGAACTAGTTGGGCTATTTTACATTTTATAGGAAAGGTCCCCTCTATAAGTATTCTGTTAAATATTTTCTGAAGCGCACCAGGAATTTACTCTCACATTGGATTATCCGTTTCTCATATATATATTAAAGGCATTGCGTCATCCCTTACTAAGTTGCTAATGTCATCACATCACCTCCTACTTAATTCATTCGGACATTGCATCCCTTTTCTGTCTTCAATATTATTGATAGATTAGTTAACAATTTCATACTAGATGCATTTTGATTAAAAAGTCTTCTGATCTGCCACTGTATAGGTTCATAAGGCATAGTGAGCAAAAATCTTTACCACCGCTGCTACACACTACTCCCCTTTCAACATTTAAAAAATGTTGCTAAACTGTTTCTAATGTTAAAAATGTCTATTTTATTAGTTTATTTATACATACATAAATACCTAGTTATTACCTTCAAAGATTACAAGGCATGTCTACATCTAAAATATAGGTATAAGCAACATATAAAGACTACGATCCAATAAAATCTACAAGTAATAAACCATTACAACACAACTGTGAGACACTTTGACAAACATAACTAAAAGCGACAGGATAAATATTCATCCACAGAATAAAAAGAGTTTTTTAATAAAAAGTTCTTTATAGTTTTTTTAAAGATCTTACTCTCTAGTTCTTGGAAAACCAACCGCAGTTTGTTATACAATTTAACGCCAGTGAACGCACAGGAAGACTGGAACTTTGCCAAGCGATGCCTTGCTGTGATGAATTTGTCCCTATCTCTTGTATTGTGGCAGTGAAGGTCTGAGTGCCTAACAAATTCACTTTGGTGACTGTGGAGATAACACAGACATAATGTACACGCACGGGATGGTAAGGATTCTGTACTTCACAAACAAATCCCGGCAAATTGTCGTTTAAGGCACACCAGCTAACACCTTCATCCCTTTTTTCTGATTCAGGAAGACTTTTGATGCACCACCCACAGCAACCCAAAGTATGATGCTATACGTCGCCACACTATGAAAATGCGCGCCGTGTGTTAACAATGCTGCACTCTCTCCGACAACCATTTTTATTCTTCTTATGGAAAATATGGCAGTTGACAGCTTAAGGCAAAGCGCATCAATGTGCGGAATCCACGAAAGCGTGTCATCAACTACAAAACCCAGTAGTAAAATAGTAGCATGTTCAGTGGACTTTCTGCTGGTAAAGATTAGTTTTTGGGTTTTGCAAAACTTAACAACGAAACTTTTTGCCTCAAACCAAGCTTCAGCAACATCCAGGCAGGCCAATTCTTTCTTGTTCCACACGTCCCTTTTTGCAGCTCTTTCTATTAGGGTAGTGTCATCTGCAAAAGCTATTATGTTCTTGCGATGAAATTGGTTCATTAGGTCGTTAATATATAGAGAGAATAACAGAGGGCCCAATATAAACCCCTTAGAAACACCTTGTTTCATTAGTCTTAGAGACGATTTTTCTCCATTTAGGTCCACTAATTGATATCTGTTCTCAAGGTACCACCTAAACAACTTCCACACAGTGCCGTAATGATGCAGCTTTATCAAAAGCCTCTCATGATCCACACAATCGAACGCCTTACTCAGGTCTATACTGAAAAGCATTGTTTCCTCCATATCCTCAAATGACGCCAAAATGGTCTCAATTATCTCGATCATTGCCGTAACTGTTGACTTTCCTGCAGGAAAGCCATGTCTTCCATTCAGAATCGACCTTAATTCTATAAAATTCACCAGCCTCGACTTGAGCAGAGCCTCAAAAAATTTTTCAATTACCGGCAACACTGATATGGGTCTATAATTTCCACAAAAGTTAACATCCCCCTTTTTGTACAAAGCAATCACCTTAGCCAACCTAAGTTGATCAAAAAATATTCCCTCCCTGAAACAAATATGTATTAAGCAAACTGGGACAGCGATGTACACTATACATTTATTTAGCAGGTTGACTGAAAATCCATATATGTCTTTTGAATTTGTATCTTTCATATTTGCCACTGTCTGTATAATTTCTTCAGGGGTTGTTTCAAACAAGAACATGGAGCTTGGCGCGCTCGACACCTTCTCTTTTAGCATTTGTTCACATTGATCACATTTTGAGTTTCCAGCGAGACTCCCACCCACGCTCACAAAAAAACTTTTTAGTTCATTCGGCATCAAATTGTAATCAATATTCTTGTCGACCTTCTTTTTTATTTTTGAATTTATGATGTCCCAAATGGCTTTGCTCTTATTTGTGCCTTCAGTAAAGTATCTTGATTAATCTTTCTTTTTCCATTCTTTTGGTATACAGTTTTCTAAAATTCTTATACGCAGAAAAATACTCATACCCACGCTTGACAATTGCGATAGTATGTGGAGCCTCCATCTGATTTCGCAGGCGGATTAGGTGTGGACTACTACTCTCAACTTTCTTTGAAATGTTATCTTTTTTCAGGAAAACATTTGTTGAATATTTTTATAAAGGTCTCGTGAAATAGCCCGAATGACTCACCAGCATTCTCAACGGTGTAGATCTGGTCCCACACCAAATCTCGAAGATGTTCCATGAAGTGACAAGTACTGGTCTCATTTATAACTCGAACTATTTTAAAATCTCGTTTCTCGGGCTTTCTTATAGTTAGAATCTGCAGCACCTGCACTCTAATTATGATCAGATATACTGCAAGTTATCACACTCGCCTCAAACACATCACACTCCGCGTCAGCAAACATATTGTCTATACATGTGCTCGAAGAAGATGTAACCTGAGATTGCTCCGCAAACAAAGCATGCAGACCATACGTTTCCATAAGTTTGATTACCTTTAGCTTGTCTCCACATTAAAATCACCCGCAACAGCAACTCTTTGAGAACCCTTTGAGAAGACCGAATCCAAAGCGAGATCCAGCCGGTCAACAAAAACATCGAAATCCCCATTTGGCGGTCTGTAGACACATTTCTTCGTTGATTTTACACGAAAATGTGTCAATTTTATTACGTAAACATTGAGTGTAAATCCTACAATTTCACAACAAAATACTCTTAGTTTCATTACTGGTGTAACCCAGAAAATGATTTAACAGGAATTGAAAATTCCTACTAAATCATTGATTGTAGTGTAGAATGTTAAACTGTTGTTTCATAAACCAGCTGATAAAACGCAATGTTTGTGTATAACCCCAGCGTGATAAATTTATGCTCATTCATTTAGTTTGGAAAGTTATGCTACAGAATGGAGGACATTGTTGTGCCCGCATTGTGCTTTATTTCCACATGGTTTTTCTTCTATATACATTGTAAATAATACAAACCCCCGACACGTGCATGAGCGAACCCTTGTGAAATCAAAACAATATAAACACGCACAGTAAAATCTCTTCAGTTAAAGAACCTAAACTAATAATTATTTCAGTTTTTCATTTTCACACACAAAAAATTTAATTTTCCCGCAAACATTCATCAATCATCAACCTTGCCAGGACACGGACTTATTGTCTAAAATTTTCTGTTGAATGTTATACACTCTGCTGGGTTAGGGGAAAATCCACCATATAATTTAAAGTTTTTTTTTTTATTCGGCTGCCCTTGCGAAAATAACGAGACACTGACATTGTTGGGCGGTAGCTTAGACATAATTTGTTTGTAAAGAACACTGATAGTAATCTGAGATACTGGTTGTGTACTACGAAACAATATAAAAGAATTTAAAAGATAGATAACTGCTTAGACCCATTAAAATATATAGGTGTCCCATATCGTAAATTTACACTTCGTGTACGTAATCTTTTACTAAATAGTAAGCTAAGGCCGGTGAAGTCCCAACGGACGTTTTCGCTTCTGATGTATGAGTAAGTTTCCCTTATAAACAAAAATGATGACGGCTCCTCCTTGTACAAAATATCCCGGAGATAAAAAACCTCACCATTCGGATTTCCGGGAGAGGGGTGTACAGGGGGCGCCGGCATCAAGATTTAACATATCCTTCTCGAATATATGTGGCCTAAATTCTAACCTGAATTCCGTCCACCATTTCCTCCAGGCTAATAGGCACCAACTCCTCTTCCTGACCGAAACTCCAAATCAGTGCCAAAACAGCTACAAATCACCTTAGCTTCCCGGGGTATGAGCCCCTTACTTCCTTTAGATTGCATGGAGGCGTGTGCGCATACGTCCGTAGCAATATACCCCGCACCACACTTTTCAATTTAGAAGTTGGAAGAAAAGGCATACTTTGGATGAAACTCCCTCTCAGGGCTGCAGCTAAATTAATCTGTTGCATTTAACGGACACTTTCTGACAACAACTTCTACTACCTTTCTGAAAAAAAAACGACCATCTGATTTCTGAATATCCTTCCTCCGAGGTCACTATTCTAGGTGACTTCAATGTCCATAATAAGGAATGGCTAGGATCTTCAAAAACCGATCCACAAGGGAGAGTAGCAGAGGCCTTTGCAGTCAGCATTTCTTTAGCCAATATGGTTCAGCAAGCTACTTACTTTCCTCGCATTCCAACACAGCTCAAATCCCTTGGAACTCCTTCTTACTACAAAACCTGAATGCTGACATCAGTCACCGCCCCCCTTGGTCGCTCAAACCACTGCACGGTCACTGCTTCCTGCGCAATGCAACCCGAGGTTACACAGTCATCACACCCACGTATCTTTTGGCACTACAGCTCCGCGAACTGGGACGAAATGCGGGATTACCTTTCCCCATTTCCATGGGCGTCTGTCTGCTTCTCTCATCCTGACCCCTCTGATATCTCACAAAACGTCCACGAAATTATCCAAGCTGGCATGAAGTTATTTATTTCACGTACACAGAAAACCACTTCAGCCACTCAAAAGCCCTGGTTCTCTAAATCCTGTGACAAGGCCAGACTTGAAAACGTCAAAGCTCACAAAACCCTTCTACACAACCCCAGTCAAGAAAACCGTCAAGCATTTAACGACGCAAGAAACCACTATGTCCGCATTCTTTCTGAGGCAAAAAACTTGTTTAAAAGCCACATCAAAAGCAAAGTCCACTTAAGCTCCAGCGGCAGCAAACCCTTCTGGACTCTTGCTAAATCTATTGGGAATAATTTCTACAAGAGCACGTTCCCATCTCTTGTTTCAGAGGATGAAATTGTTTCTACCGCCCAGGGCAAGGAAAACTTTTTGCCTCGTTGTTCGCCGGGAATTTTACTCTCAACCCACCCTCAAATGTTCAACCACCAACAGTCCCCAATGTCGCGCATAAAATGACGGATATCATTTTTAAAACTAAAAAGGTACGAAAGATGCTCTCTTCTCTTAATACCAGGGAAGCCTCTGTTCTTGATGAGATCCCGGCAATTGTTCTCAAAAAATGCGCACCAGAGCCTGCTCCTGTCCTGACTCGTCTGTTTCAGACATCTTACAATAGAGGCATATTCCCTTGTAACTGGAAAACTGCTCGAGTACAACCCGTCTCCAAGAAAGGTTCCAAAGCGCTTCCTACCAACTGCAGACCTATTTATCTTCTTTCAGTCGTCTCTAAAGTGATGAAAAAGTATATAAACACCGAATTACTAAAATTTATTGAAAAACACAGTCTAATCCACGACAGGCAGTATGGGTTCCATCAGCGCAGATCAACTACCGACCTCCTTTCCTTTGTCACCCATTCTTGGAACAAGTCTATGGAACTACACGGTGAATCCCAGATTGTCGCTATAGACATATACAAAGCATTCGGCTAGGTCCTGCACGCAGCGCTGCTTAATAAACTTTCGGCCTATGGCCTACCACCAAAACTCTGTACCTGGACAGCAAATTTCCTTTACAACCGGAGCATTTCTGTCGTCGTGCAGGAGTACCTCATGGTTACCCAGTTCACAGTTACGCGGACGACAACACCCTCCACTCAAATATACAATACTCTAAGCCTGTCTCTTAATCCCAATTAGATGAGGATCGCAGACTCATGGAGGGTTCTTTCTCCGTGGATCTCCAAAAAATATTAGACTGGGGAAGTAGAAATCTTGTACAATTTAACCCTACCAAATCTCATTCTTGCTTGGTATCTCATAAACGATACACCAGCCCTGGAGCCCTCACAATGAACAACCAAGTTATTCAAAGTAATGAGTCCTTTTCACTTTTTGGCATTTCTGTGGATCGAAATCTCAATTGGCACCAACATGTCACATTAATGGCAGAAGCGGCTGCTAGGAAGTTAGGTTTCCTCTTCCAGGCTCGCAAATACTTTTCACCAGCTAATCTCTATACCTTATATACTTTACAAATAAGACCTTGAATACTGCTCCCAGGTTTTTGCGAAGCTCTAAGCCTTCAATTCCAGAATTAGCAAGTTGCCTCTTTCCTCATTGTCGACACCCAGGGTAAGATAGTATTTAGGCTAAAAGCCCTCGTGGTGTGTTGTTAAAATATATTTTAAAAAAAAGTAAAAAAAAGGTATACCTTCAAGTAAGTTGTTCTCAAAAACAGAGGGTATTAAAAATGTTATTCGTTATTTAATTTATTCAGTGGAATGTTAGAAGCAACCATTGCCTTGCATAAGTCAAATTTAAAGGTATCCTCTTCTGCTTTCTTTGTTTGGTTTCTTAAAGATTCGCGTATTGATGCTTGGGATGTATTATTTGAATTTCGTTTTTTACAATTCCTTTGATGCAGAGATGTCTTACAGTGTTGGTCTATGAGATATTTCCTTGCGCTTGAAATCTGTTCGAAAAGAAATCAATATTACTACAGGCATCCACATTTTTTCGAATAAATAGAAATGTCGTATTGTTTTGATACAATATCCGTGAATTAAGTAATAAAAATAAAGAAGTATATTTTTAATTTGTATTTCAGTAAGTTTTTTTAATACTGTAAGTATTTTTTAATACTTTATTTAATTTTTTATTTGGATTTAATTTTATAATTTTCGATTATAAAAATCATGTGTCGGAAAATTTACCAAACAGATACTGGGCTAATTAATGGCGAAGGTTAGAAAAGCAAAGACAATAAATCAGTTGCACAAAATAAAAAAGTAACTTACCACTTTCCCGCATGGTTTACAAAAAACGTTGTCACCATCCACGGAAAGCCTTGAGTGTGGCCGTATCCAGCTTGGCAATTTGGAGTACATTTTTTTACAGTATAAAATAATAAAAACAACCCTACACTAACACTGTCTAAATATAAAGTAAATTCACTGTGAGTGCAACTAAGTACAAGCAGCAGAAGCAAACTAAATAAGAGAAACAAATTATCTCAAATCTAGACACTACTGGCGTGTAAATAAAACATCCCCTTTAATGTCTTCTTACGAGACTTAAGATACGAATAAAATTACCTTGCGGTCAGTCCTTTCAATACATTCTGTAGTTATTATTGGGAACTCCAGACAGAGTTTTTATGATAGGCGAACGTAGTACCCTAGTTCTCACGAATTTTAGCTTTATACAATACCTACAAATTGCATTTTGCTATTTATTTCACGTTGATGTAAAATACAAAGAAAAGAGCGCCATTACCGAAAATCCTTCAAAGAATTTGTTTTTATACTCTCACCTACTAGCTACTAGTTTCATTTATGTATAGCACGTACAAAAGCTAGGAGGCGGTAGATTCTAAAAACCCCGAGGTAGCTCACCCTGTCTAGCGCACTGTCTTATATCTGAGTGAAGCGCTCGAACTATACAATACCAGGAATTTGGAATCTCCTTTCCGCCAGCTACATTTGAACGACCTATAAATATACCTTGGCAGTTGCTTACATTGAAACAAGTATATGGCTTTTGTTATATACGAAACCCCCTAAAAATTCTAAAATATGCAAATAATGAAAAATATATGGAAATAAGCAATTTAGGCAAAATACACAAAAATATGCAACTTATGCAAAAAATATACGGACTGCATACAATCCGAGCCCTGGCTGATAACACTAAATTTACCCTGTTAACAGAGCAGTTACATTTTCAATTTTCGCACAGATTTTTGCTCGATTTTTATAATATTGGTGAACATTTTGATGTAACCTTATACAACAAAACAGCTAAAAAACACATATAAGCTCTCAACCATATAGCTTTCACTGGTATGTATTGTGTCCGAGTTTTTATGTTGCATAAAACATTCGGTAGGTATTTATCTTTGGCAACTGTTGACGAACTAGACGTTTCTAGTATGGGTTTTGTTTCTTATTTTCCTCTCCTAACCACGACTTAAACCATTCTGCACTTGGTGCAAATAGGTTTCATAGTCGAAAATAGTTGCTGGAATATGTCTGTAAGAATGAACCGCCGTAACTTTAGTAAACATTGCACTGAATAATTTCAGTTTTCACCACCACAAAGCTAAGTTTCAGGGGTGAAAGAACATTCCTGGATGCTTTAATTGAATTACGAATCATAAGTAAAAAGAGAAGCAACAAATGTTTCCTGAATACTAAACATATTTGAATACAAGAATATTTGCGATTACATAACTAAAACTTTCTGATGTTAGCTGAATGCGTAGCGACATACAAACTTTACTTACTAAATTAGATTTGATGTTGGTGTGGGGGTTGTAAGTAAATAAGGCACGTACCTGCATAGCGGGGCAATCATGTAAATTTCGTTTCTTAGCGGATATAATTGAAGACGACTCAACCACTTTGAAAATTGGTAATTGCCAGCTCTTACATTGTGCCATTCAACCTATTTATATTCGAAAACTTGAACATTGTTCGAATTTCATACGAACTAATATTTGTCTGATTTATTTAAAGAACTTAGGCAAGCTAATTTAATGCTTTTGCTGGTGATGTATAAATGGAAATCAAAATAAAGCATGTTAATTAATTTTAGCTTTTAGTAAATTTTTATTAAAAAACAATTTACTAATAGGGTATCGATTTTGAGACTTTGCAAAAATATTTTCAAATGAGCGGAACTAGGACCCTTAGTTCTCATATACGGGGTCAGTTTCAATTTTTAGTGAATTTTCTTAAAAAAAATTCACTAATGAGGAGATCTCGACTTAGAATTTTGAAAAAATTCCTTCAAATTAGCACTAATTAGGCCCCCGAGAACACATATCCGGGGTCGGTTTCATTTTTTTGTTTATATATATATATATATATATATATATATATATATATATATATATATATATATATATATATATATATATATCCCAAGCAACAAATTAAGGCATGTTAACCAGAACTCGAGTCCAAATAACCTAACCAAGTTGTAGTTTAGTAATAATTAACCAAAATGTTGCCTTAATTGTCATAATCACTACAAATTTGGAAATGCGGCTCCGAACTAGCTTATTTTTGACCCATTAAAATTACTCCAAAGTCAGTAACTTATAAGTAACTAAATTGGGAAAAAAGTGGTTTAATTTACTCATAAAATATACTTGAATATACTTTTGTGTTTCAATTCCAGAGATGGTAATTTTTAGGTCGAAGTGTGCCCTGAATTGGACTGAAAATCGATTACCAAGCCCAGATACCTGAAATACCTACTTCAAAGTAATTTATTACCTAATATTAACCTGCAATATGTCTTTGTGGTATAGTAAATTGGGGGTCTTCTTATGAAGTCCAGCTTACATATATATTACCAATTTCATTGCAATACAGCACAGGAAATATTTTAGGCACTGAGCTAACCTAAAATGGCTTTCTGATCGGCTATAAAGTCATAATTACTGCAGAAATGGTCTTCCAAGTCAAATTGCCTACCTTCAAGTTGAAAATACCCCCTTTGAAACCAAAAAAATTTACAGAGATACTACAAACTATTATAGAGTAGTAAAGAATGCTCACAGAAAAACAGTGATAGATGCTGATCATTCAAAGTGGCTTACATCAAATGAAGAACTCATTTTTCAATCCTAAAAAAGTGTGACAACTTTATCGGCTACTACTACTAGGTATATGAAAGTAAAACTGAATTTCAATTCTATGCTGGTATCAAATCAGCACGTTTCCCTCTTCAATATAATACATCCCTTTTCATGCCAAATGGAGTGAAGTATTGGCAACACGGTCAGCTGTCATGTTTATGTTTATTTACTTATTTTATTTTGTTTCTATTTTCTATTAATGTTTATATATTATGGAATCAAAGACCAAAAGCGCTGTATAATCATTCCTATATGTCTCTCGGCTGTGCACGGATATAAGTAATATATATTTCTATACACGAAAATGTTTCATTTCTAATATATTCAAACAAAATTCGTTTACCATATAGTTGAAATTCCCATAATAGGACAAAATGCCTTCAAAGTTTGGTTCATTTGCCCTGTCATTAGGAATTGTGACTTATAGGTAAAAAAAAAAATAGGGCAAAATTAACTTTCAGGTCAATAATGTTAGAAGGGCAGCCATATTAAATTAATTTTGCGGTATCCATCTTGATTGTATTGGAAAATGAAAAATAATATTTTGTTGAATATAGTGTAATCAAATTTTAGTTCGAAAAAAACATAACCGCAGCGGTTTTTTTCTTTATACAGTGCGAGTCACCTTTATCATTGTTGCAAATATTTGAAGTAAGTTCTTTGATCATTGAAGATGTCATTTTTGAACAAAGATGGACAATATCTCTACTACTCTACTGTTTGTTTATACATACATAACCACAGATCCTGCAGAACCGAATGTCACATGCGTAGTTCGTTGTTAAGAACGTCACAGCACTCGGCGCCTAGATGTCAGATTCAAGTAAAGCGTAGCACATATTTACCAATATATTAGGTCCATTGGCACAATGTTGAATGAAAATGCCCTAAATATAACTAAAACGCCTTGGTCGAAACACCTTGCTGGACCTATTATCGACTTCCATATTACTTTGACTTTATTCTCCACATTGGTAATATACACTTAAATTTTACTTGAAAATGACCTGTGGTGATTTGGTCGCCGACCTATTGGTAGGGCGATTTTACGTCAATTAGACTTAAAATGTTGCTTGGGATGTATGTATCACACCGATAACTCAAAAAATAATGGGCCGATTTTGGTCAAATTTGGTGAGTACGTTTCTTTTGCAAGTGGTTTGGATAAGTTCGTTAACCAGGAAAATCTGCTCAGTTGAAATATATTAAACAATGTTTTCTTTTGATTACACAGACAGATTTTCCCTATCAGTGTCAGTTCTGAGCCAGCCTTAAATGTATGGAATTTAGACCACGAAATTATAATGACCTAGTTCGCGCTCATTTGAAGAAATTTTTTCAAAATTCAAAAGTTGGAATGTCTTCATTAGTGAATTTTTTAAAAGAAAATTCACTAAAAATAGGAGCATTATTGAGCAAGAAATAATAAGAATACGTTGCGGAAACGGAACAGTGATAAAAAATGGGTTAATGTAAATGTATGTTGTTATATTTGAAACTGTAGGCCAATTTGCTATTGTTGATTTAATGAAAATATAATGTGGTTTTATTTGATTTTTATTTTTCCATTCACATAGTAATCTAAATATACCGCCGACTCTGAGATCCAAACACGCAATTTCCTTTTCGTCCGTAACTGAGACCCTTCATTTTCTAACTTGAAAGCGCTATTTTCAGCCTGTAACTAACTTGGTTTTATCTATTTCGTAACAGAACACAAGTATTTCCCACAAGAGTACTCCATATCCTTCTGGAGAAGGGAATTCTTGTTTTCTTAACTTTTTGGCATCTCGCATGAGTACTTTATTTCGTATGTAGTTAACATAAGCGGTTCCTGAAATAAGATGCAACTTAATACGTACAAGCACTTGGCTTCCAATCCGCTATCCACTTTAAAGATAAAACTGTATCTCTATTTAACGTACGTTTAAAATGTTTTACCGTTTCATATATTCATCGCATATTTAGAAAGGATCAAAGAAACACAGTAAAATAATATGAAATAAAACACTGATTTATTAACCTACCGTATATAGGGTGGCGCATTGAAAACGAAACAGACCGATTTGCGACCAGAGAAATTTTTTTTTAGGAAACGCTGAAACACGTCAATTTTAATATTGAGGGGGAAATGTTTTGACATAAAACTTAACTTTGTCACATCAACTCCTTAAGGGTGGTGATAACAACCCTTATATTTTAGATAGGGAACATGGGTCGAGTGGTACATCATTTGAAAGCTCTTTCTTTTCTCAATTCAGCACACTTTTTTTAAGTTTTATCACCTCGTTTACAAATTATTCACAGTTGGGGTTGCAAAAACCCATTTCATTCATTGTGATAAGAAATGCACTAATTAGTCTTGTTCGTTAAGAAAAACTAAAAAACAAAAGCAAACGTTCAAAAATATTTATTTAGTTAAGTAAGTGTTTAAATTGTTGACCACCAGCTTCCATACAAAAGTACAACCTCTGTTTAAAACGAGCTCTGACATTCTGCAGCATTTGTGGAGTTATTAGACGGCATTCTTCAACAACGCGTCGTCGTAATTCTACCAGAGACTCCGGTTTTGTTGCGTGAATTGTACTCTTTAACTGATCCCATATAAAGAAGTCTAAAGGAGTTAAGTCCGATGATCTAGAGAGCCACTCAGTAGCACTTTGTCGAAACTTTGCAACTAACTCCAAAATGTCTGTTCGGATGTCGTTCATTAAACAAATTTGCGGCACGGTTGGCACAGTCACTGTTTTTGAAAAAAAGAGTAATTATTTCAACTCTTTCTTCTACAGAATACACCATTGTGAAATTAATTTTCGGTGGTACTGTCAAGTATCATCCGACCGATAAACTGGAATAATAAACTGCATTTCTCTCATTCCGATAAGAAATGTTCTGATAGTCAATTTTTTGTTTACAAACCAACAAAACATTGACTATCAGCGCATTTGTTATCGGAATGAGTGAAATGCGTTGTTGCATATTCAACTGTGAATAATTTTTAAACGAGTTAATAAAACTTCCAAAAAATTTGTGTGCCGAATTCAGAAGAAAGAGCTTTCAAATGATGTATCACTCGACTCATATTCCCTATTTAAAATACAAGGGTTGTTATCACCACCCTTAAAGGGTTGATGTGACAAAGTTGAGTTTTATGTCAAAGCATGTCCCCCTCAATATTGAAATCGACGTGTTTCAGCGTTTCTTAAAAAAATAATTTCTCTATACGCAAATCGGTCTGTTTCGTTTTCAATGCGCCACAACATATATATATATATATATATATATATATATATATATATATATATATATATATATATATATATATATATATATATATCCAACTGATAACTCAAAAATACCATTAAAAGCTAATGATTTTTTTACGATATTATCTGACAATGGAGATTTTTTTTTTCATACCTCACATTCGTCTAAAAATCAAGATATCTGTTAAACCGTAATAGGTAGGTATAGGGATCGTTGGAGTAAGTAAACCTTATTTTTCCTATAGAATTCAAAAACGTTGTTAAGTACTTGGTGTTCTATAAGAAAAAACATAACTTTTAGGTGTTACACGTTTTTGGATCACCTGTATATTTGAAAATTGGCGTATGTGGTGGGACACACACACACAAATATATATATATATATATATATATATATATATATATATATATATATATATATATATATATATATATATCAAATACTGCTTATTAATTAGTCCTATGTTAACAAACCTAACTCTTTAGCCCAACGCAAGATTCGGTGGGGTACATATTAGTAACGATCACCTCGTCCCATCATTTTTTTTCAACGATATGTCTTACAGTTTATTTGCGATGGTATAACCGCCTATAAGGAATTTCAAACCAATTCCGTTCGATACTTGTTATAAGCCAAGGGGCATGCTTCGTCAAATAAGAGTAAATACATGTATAACGTATGCTTCAAAGAGGATAGAAGGAGATTAATACAGGAATTATTATATGAAACGGGTGCTACAGTCTAGCTTCAAGATTGCGGCTTCTATATTGCCCTTGCAGGAAGCGTTTTGTGAAATGTACGAATCGAAATCACATAATCAGAGCACAGAATATGGTCTCTCTCTCTTAGCAATTAAAGAAGGACATACCAGAATAGCTGGTGCAGTTTTGTTGTTTCTCTATTTAAGCTACACGGATTTTGCGGTTTCTGCTCTCTAGATATCGCTTGCGTTATACGAACTCGTGGCTGGAAGATATTTGAGGTTTAGTGGTTTTTTCTGATGTAGAAGTGGTGTTAGCGAAAAAGACATTTAACAAGTTGTTTAAGCAACATGTGTGAAAAAGGTTTTGTAATTTAGCGGGGATAATTACATTGTGCAACCAAATAGCTTCAAGTGCTGACTATCGATTGTTCTTATGCGCTTCGTTTAATTTTAGATAACATGAAGCACTTAGCCTCACTTGGTCTTGCGTATTTTAAGGTGTTTTCTCACATAATAGTTGTTTAAGATTAATAATAATGATAATAATAATAATAATAATAATAATAATAATAATAATAATAATAATAATAATAATAATAATAATAATAATAATAATAATAATAATAATAATAATAATAATAATAATAATAATAATAATAATAATAATAATAATAATAATAATAATAATAATAATAATAATAACTTGCAACTGTCCACACCGTGCGGAGATTCCTGGGAAATGAGGATGCGTTGCGTTGTCGTTTAGGCCCCGATAGCTTAAAAAAGGGGTCCATCTGAGCTTAGTCTCTTTGGTATCTGAGATACCTGGGATGAGTGAATGTTCCCCTTTGAGGGAGTGTGAAAGCCCTGCAGGCGAAAGTGGATAATAATATTAATAATAATAACAATGGTGACATACATCGTGTTACTTAACTAAGTGGAGATTGGAACCAGTGATGAGCACTGATATGAGCACTTGAAGAACACAAATCACCAAAACACATCTTTTTAAAGACCTGAGGATCGTTCCACTAACAAAGCTGGCGTCATCAGAATTTTTCACTTTTTCAGTACATACTGTAACATTAACATTAAACGAGGCTGTGGCATTGTATTTGAGCAAGTTGAATGTCTGCACATTCCGCACTTCGGAGGGGTAGCCGCCAGTCTCATGTCCATGCGATCTGGGGTACGTTAAATATCCCTATTCTCCTTACACAAAGGCAGGGGTTCGGCAAAATTTCCAGGGTAGAGAGGTGAAACTGCTCCTTGGCGTTGGTGATTGGCCATAGTCGCGGAAATAGACTTACGGTAAGGAAACAAAAAAACATATTTCAGTTTTTCATTATAACATTCCAGGTAAAGGTATAAAAATAGCATGGAGAAAGGATGGAGTTCTATTTCGCTAAAAACATATTTTCAACAAATTAATTTCTTAGTTGATTTTATTTTTAAATCGAGCTATTTTGTTTTTGATATAAGAGATATTACACACCATTTTTTGGGACTCGAATGGGTGGTTTTATCTCTCCAATTATTGCACAATATGCTATAGATGATTTACCTGCAACAAGTAGGCCATTAAATTTTAATATTTTTTAAAAAAAGTTTCTTACCATATTTTTAAGTTGCTTGATATATAATATACTATAATTTTGACTGTTACAGCTTATAGTATGAATTATGATAGTATGAATACAGTGGCAGTACTTAATTTTACCAAGCTGGTTAAAAATTTTTTTTGTTGATATAATTTGCTTAAAAAAATTGTTGTGATTTGTTAAAAGTTAAAAGATTTTTATGAAAATTTGCTTCCATAACGCACTTGCTCTATCCAGACATTTTAAACATTAAATAACGCTCCAATAAATTTGGTCAGTTTATGTACTTGACAATATTGTGTATTTGTGAAATCGCATTTCTGTATCCAATAGCAATATTTATTTCCTGGAAAATATCTCAATTTATAAATCTGCTACTGATCGCATACAAATTGAACAACATATGGCAAATAGAACGACTTACCTTTTACCGGAATACATACTGTCTCTTAAATTTTAAGATATACAAGGAAACTGCCAACAGTTCAGAATATAGTGGAATTTTCTGAGTTTTAATAAAAGGCATTAGATAAATGTTTCATTGGGAACAAGTAGTATTTGTTCTGTTCTAGTCGCCGTCTCGCAGTACGGAGATATTTGAAACTTCAGAAAACCTAACAAAGGAGTTGCATACTCTAATTTTCATACTTTCAAACTAGTCCACCTAAAAAGCAGATTAAAAGTGTCTTCTTTATTAGACAAGTGCATAGTAAAGTAAAACAAAAGTTTTATTAAAAACCATAACTGCGAAAAATGCTCTAAACGTTTTATTATAATTTTTATCTTTCAAGAAACTTTGAATATAATAAAACCTCACATTTAAGGCCTTTTAAAATAGGTTAATGTTAAAGTTCTGCTTTAGTGACGAAAAAAAAACTTAAAATTATTATAACAAAATTTAACATCTAACAATTTTTTATGTTCATTGAAAAACTGCATTGGCATTATATGATCACAAAATAAAGAGTCTGTAGAAAGTATGTTAGGTTTAAATTTGCCTTATCTCAGCGCTTATCACCCTTTTAGTATTTGCGACCCAATTTTCAATTACAATTCTAATCGCGCAACTTCACGAGAATTTCCGATTTCCAAAGCCTTCATTATTTAACAAGCAGACGAACTGGGACCTTTTCAAAAACCTCATAAATGAAAAACTGAACTTGCAAACTAGTCTAAAAGCAAGTGAGGAGCTTGACGATTTTACAAACAATTTTATAACTACAATACAAACAGCCTCTTGGCAAGCAACATCAAACGTAGAGCGGGCAAGAAAGTTATAGGCATGTAAAGAAAAAAAATGGGGTTTCCTCAAAACGACAACGTGCGATTTTAGACAACAAAACTGGGAACATTTACGCAAAGAACCTGAAGCTAATACGAGTTATATAGAGAAAATGTCGTAAGAAGCATGTTTTACAAATTCTGAACTCTCAGCTTCAACCGTCATTGTGCTTCATTTTCCTAAAATATATATATTTTTTTAATTTCAACAACACGCCACGATGTCTCACAGCCTAAATACTATCGTACCGTGGGTGTCGACAAGTAGGAAATAGGCAACTTGTTAATTCTGGACTTGAAGGTTTGGAGGTTCGGGGGAGAAGGAAAAACATGTACCGGCAAGGAATTCCACAACTTGGAAGTCCTCGGGGCAAAAGAGCGGGCATAACAAGATGTTCTATGTCTGGTGACCTGGACAGTAAAAGGTTGCAGTCGCTCTGTTCCCCTGATAGATCTGTTGGGGGGCAGCAGGTGGAAAAACTATGGAAGAAAGCTCCTCTGAGCACTGCCCGTGCAGATATATATAAACGAGAGAGATGTCACCAATGGCACGTCGGTGTGCAAGGAATGGCAGCCTTTGAGTAAAGGTAGGGTCACCGATGAGACGTATAGCTCTCTTCTGAATGGAGTCCAGGATAGTGCGTGTAGAAGCGGCAGCGGCACCTTAGATGTGGGAGCAGTTTTCGAGGTTTCGCCTTATTTGCGAAGTATACAAGGTATAGAGATTAGCTGGTAAAAAGTATTTGCGAGCCCGGAAGAGGAATCCTAATTTCTTAGCAGCCGCTTCTGCAATTGATGTGACATGTTGGTGCCAATTGAGATTTCGATCCACAGAAATGCCAACAAGTGAAAGGGACTCATTACTTTGAATAACTTGGTTGTTCATTGTGATGGGTCTAGGGCTGGTGTACATTTTATGAGAAAGAAAGCAAGACTGAGATTTGGTGGGGTTGAATTGTACAAGATTTCTACTTCCCCAGTCTAATATTTTTGGAGATCCCCAGAGACAGAACCCTCCATGAGTCTGCGATCCTCATCTAATTGGGCTAAATAGACAGGCTTAGAATATTGTATATTTGAGTGGAGGGTGCTGTCATCCGTGTAACTGTGAACTGGGTTGGATGTGCTAGAGAGGAGGTTAGGGGCTAAAGCTGAACCTTGAGGGTCTCCTGCATTAATTGGATACCATTAACGGAAAATTCGTTTCAAATAGACCCTTTCTCTGATGCTTTGGCAGTAATTTTAGCTATAGAGCTTATCGTTTAATGGTATATAATTTTTCAAGAATTTTTGTAAAAAAATCAATAAAGCTCAATATATCCGTTATTATACAAGATACAAAAAAATAGGTTAATTATAGGGTGTCGAGCTTAATCTTAAGAATTTATTTCTACAATCACAGGGTTTCGCAACCATGTAAATTTGACGACACACACAGACATACAATCACAGGATGGCCCATAAGTCGTTAGTGATACAAATTATCTTTTTTTTACTCGAACACGCCGTATATTATCCCATTTTTGCATTTTCCATAGAAATGTAATGCTTGTTTGTAGGAAAAGAAATTAGAGACGCTGGAAGTGCGTTATGGTGGCGAATTTTTATTAAATGCTTTACATTTTAATAGCTCAACTTGCTGTTAACCAATAAGGTTTGTTGGCGGGGAAACCAGTTTTTTCGGGAACATTTTAAGTTTATTTTCGGAAAATATTTTTACATTTTACTGATAAGCAAATTTAATGCATGCTTTCTTTAAAAAAACACATATTTGCTATTAAAAATATTTTTATGAAAATTCACTACCATCACGCACTTGCTGCGTTCAGACTTTTAAAATGTTTACGCTGCCAAATAAAGTAGTTTGTGGTTGTATCTACTACATTACAATTACGAAAGAGGAGCAAGGAAGTGTAAAATTTCAGTACAAATCCGATAAGAAGAGACGAATGGCTAAAACTTTTCATTTGATATGTTAATACAGAAAACTCTTAAATATATAAATTTTCATAATTCACAAAGTTTGGAGACAAGACTGTCAACCAAAAAGTTGAAATCCCTACGAGGACATTATTGTTTCATCCTAGAGATTTGGAAAAAGTTCGTTCAAAATATTTTGTATAGTTTTATGTAATAGGCTTCTAGAAACTTAAAATAAGGGATACTTGGAGATTTCTCAACAACAAAACTTTCACTTTAATGTGGCCATAACACTTTCAAGCTACTTCTGCAAGCTCTCCAATATGTTGCCTAGTGATCCTGCTTATTACACTAATTCTTTTTCTAATTTTAGAAAATAGGAAAGGGCTTATGCACGGTCGATGAAGCTTTAAAACTTTGTTCTCAAATTACTCATATATTTCCTCATAAATCTCTATCAAAGGCAGCTAACAAGAGTGTTGAACTTCGGAAGTCAACGACTTCTCACCTCTCTCAAGTTTGTTTTTTGTATTCCCAGGATAATATATCAATGTTGGAGAATTTCTTATAAATTGTGGTACTTATTTCTCTTTTCCACTGATCAGCTCGACAATAGTAGTAACAAGTTGCTGCTAGTCTCAAATAAAATAAAAATCCAATGAACAAGAGCCTATTCTAAATTAAGGGCACTATAGAATTACAAAATTTACAAGGCAAATTTACAGGTCAGTCATATAGTTAAAGCTTAGATTCAATTCTTGGATGTCAAACTTTGATAGCTTATTTATAAAAGATCATAGCTGTTACCATGTCAGCTTAATTCAACTTTGCTTACTGAAAAGTTTTCAGGCCAATAATAGGTATCAACATAGCCTCCGTTTTGAAATTAGGCTATATTGATACCAACGACAACTGCCTTGTAAAAACTTCCGCTATATAAACTCCACCTAACATTGGCCGAGAAGAACTAACGTCATTTTAAACGGTTTTGAGGTAATTTCAATTACACGTCATTCACTGCTGTTTAATCACATTTGAAATAATTTGTAAAATATAATAAAAAGTTTGAGACGCAGCAAGTGCGTTATGGTAGTGAATTTTTATTGAATGTTTTAAATTTGAGTAACTCAATTTTCTAGAAAGTTCAATTTCGGTGTGTAGTAAGGTCTTTCCTAAGGCAAGATATCCAGCAAATTTCATTGAAATGCTTTGTAATTTTCAGAGAAAAATTTTTTTTTCGAAAGAAAACTAAAAATTTTCCCGGAAACCTTGCCCGATTTTCCTGACTAACGAACTCAGCCAAGCTATTACTAAAAGAAACGTACTGGTCGAGTTTTGTTCAAATTATATTTCAACTGCTATAAATTGTTATTAGTAAAAGTTAACAGTATGGTAATAGTAAAGAGGTACTATGTTAAATGTTCAAAATGACTTCCATTTTCTTGAATGAATAAATTAATTCCTTTTAAAAAATTAAACCGGATCTTTTCAATATTTGTCTCTAAGAGAGAATCCGTTGCAGGGAAAAAATTTCTATTCAGTTCTTTACTCTCAACAGGAGACGGATAAACTTTTAATTTCAAGGCACTCCCAGAAACAAGAATCACAGGGTGTTAGGCCCGGTGATCGCGGTGGTGAATTTATAGGAGCATCATTCCCGTTGTCAATTCTTGGTGCAAATATTGTCTAACTGCTAGAGTAAAATATAAAGGAGCATCATCGTGGTTATTTATAAGCGCAGCAGTATTGTTTTTGCATGTTATATTAAAACGTCTAGAAGTTTGACCGGTGTAGATTTCGTTACAATGTGTACTGTACAAGCTTATTTATAAATTACAGCTTTTAGAAACATTTTAGAAAACATTTCGAGAATGTTACGAAGAGATCATGTTTTTTGACAAAAGCTGTGACTTACAAACTAGCTTGTACACGTTATAATGCAATCTACACTGGTCAAACCTCTAGAAGTTTTAACAGCAAATACAAGGAACATAATGATGGACTTAGACAAACATATTATAGAAACTGAACATAGACACACAGTAAATAAATACATAAAGCCCCCCGCGTTTTTATATGACAAGCGCAAAATTGGCTTTATTGAAGCTTTAAACTTATAAGGATACTTATACAACAATATCAACCTTGTTTTAAGTGAGCAAATTAAATTGATGGATTTCCCTTTCTTCGAAATTGTTAGTATAAGTTTATTAAAAGTAATTGTGATTATATTATAGGTTGATATTTTCGTTATACAGGACCTGCTTTATTGCTGTTATTGTTACTTAGTTATTTTATTGTTATGATTGTTGTTATGGTTATTACTGTTTTAGTTAATTTTACATTTATAATAAATATTGACATATAGCACATAGATATTTGAAAGACGCCATCCGTCCTTTTTTAAGGAATTTTGACTTAAGAGAGTCAGCTCGTTCATTTACTGCCAGTCTCTAAGAGATAGAGATGGATTCGACCTTGTTCTTCACAATAGCAAAACCTGTGACGGTAATGATAATCTAAGAAGCCTATTATTTTTAACTTTTTTCCTTTATCTCCCTATAAAATTGCTGTTCACTAAAAATAAGTACGGAATCTAATCAAATTATGTGTAGGTCGGTACATGGAATCTGTCATTGTTCTTTTATTTATTTTTTAAGACTTTTTGTTCAAAACACCATAATGTGGTAATTGATTTTTATTAATTTTTGTCATGAATGTGTGTCAATAAATTTAATTTTCTCTTGTCTGATGATTGCCTTAAACCACGAAACCGGTAACAGAAAAGAAAACAAACATCTGTGAAGTCAGAGAAGTAGTATCTACATCTGTATTTAATAACTGCAATACTCAATTTGTTAATACGACTAAATTTTAAATTATTAAATAACTTGGTCAGAATAAATTTGCTTCCATAAAGGTGAATCTAAATGCTTTTTGCAGAATCACATACCACCTTAGAACAATTTAGCATTTGGATTGGCATTTCCGAGTGTGTTTTGCTTTTATTTAAACAGGCGATGTAAGTTCTAAAAGATTGATTGTTGCCTGGAACGAAACAAATTGCCGTTGTTTTATAAATATTTAATCCCTTTAGTGTGTTTCCTTATAGGTTTTAGAGATTACAACAGATTTTCATTCTAATTAGTATCCGCTTGTTTGAATTATCGTGATTTAGATTTTCTGTTTATTTAACTCGAAGAGAAAGATTTATATGTTCTCAACGACCAGCTAAAGTCTTGGAAAAGCACGGCCTACATATTATCTTTGATCTAAATGGATTCAAGATGTTTTATTGCTTTCCAAAAATGGTAGCATTTAAAGGTTTTAAAACATTGCGCTGAGATAAGGAAACGATTTTATAATTTAATGTAAAAATGGGTTTCGAACGTTTGCTGTTGTGAATAACTGAATGTAAAATTTTAAAAGGTTTATAATTTGGTAAAGTGTATCTAGTATAGAATTTATTCATCACCACTGTATAAGGGCCATATCTGCTTGATGTCGGACCTATGATTATTGGTATACAGTAGTTTTAGTGAATTTTCGGGGAGATCCCGACTTTTTAATTTTGAATTTTTTTTTGCAAATGAGCGCGAATTAGGACCCTTAGAACCCATCTCCAGGGTCAGTTTAAGTTTATATATATATATATATATATATATATATATATATATATATATATATATATATATATATATATATATATATTTCACACCGATAATTCAAAAAATATTATTACGATTTTGATCAAATTTGGTATGTGCCTTCCTTTTGTAAATGGCTTGGATAAGTTCGTTAGTCAGGAAAATCGGACGAGGTTTTCCGAAAAAAATTTGAGTTTTCATTCGAAAAAAAAAATTATCTCAAAAAATAAAAAAGCTATGATAACCAAATTTGGTAAGTAGGTTAACGATATAAAAAGTAAACTATACACCAAAGTTTAGATTTTTATGTTGCAAGAAAAAAAAGTTATAATAAACTATTTTGTGCCAGATCATTTCTATGAAAATTCACTACCATAACGCACTTGTTGCGTCCAGGCTTTTTTCTACTAGGCTAGATTTTTCAGAAGTTTTTCTGTTGGTCTAATTCTGCTATTCTTTTAAGGATGTGTCTTTTTAGTCAATTTTTCTTAAAAAAATTCACTAATAGAGAGGTGATACTTTGCAAATTTTTTTTCAAATGAGCGCGAACTAGGACACCTAGAACCCATATCGGGGGTCAGTTTAAATTTTTATATGTTAATATATATATATATATATATATATATATATATATATATATATATATATATATATATATATATATATATATATATATATATATATATATATATATATATATCTAAATATATATATATATATATATATATATATATATATATATATATATATATATATATATATATATATATATATGTGTGTGTGTGTGTATCCATCTGAACTCAAAAAAAAATTAACCGATTTCGATGAAACTCGGCAAGTGCCTTTCTTTTATTAATGGCTTGGATGAGTTAGTCAGCCAGGGAAATCGGACAGGGTTTTCCGGGAAAATTTTGAGTTTTCTTTCAAAAAAAAATTACAAAGTTGTTTTAATGTACTATATATATATATATATATATATATATATATATATATATATATATATATATATATATATATATATATATATATATATATATTGCCTTTAGAGAGACCCTACTACGTAACAAAACTCAACTTTCTAAGTTTATAGAAAATTAAGTTATTCAAATTTTGAATTTTCTTTCGAAAAAATTTTTTTCCCGAATATTCCAAAGCTATTTTAATGAAATTTGGTGGATATCTTGCCTTAAGAAAGACCTTACTACATGTCAAAACTAAACTTAAGTTTATAGAAAATTAAGTTATTTAAGTTTGAAGCATTTAATAAAAATTCACTACCATAACGTACTTGCTGCGTCTCGCACTTTTTTATTTTATTAGTAAATTTACTAATAGAAAGGTACCGATGGTGAGACTTTTGGAAAATTTCTTCAAATGATCGCGAATTAGCCCCTGGAACCCATTTCTTTGGTCAGTTAAAAGTTATATATATATATATATATATATATATATATATATATATATATATATATATATATATATATATATATATATATATATATATATATATATATATATATATATATGAATATATATCTCGCACAATTTTTCGGAACAAAAAATTACAAAATATTTTTTAAAAAGTAATATCATTCAAATCTTTAAGTGATTAAAACAAAAATCTGCAACTTAAGAGAACAAAGGCAGATGTGGTAGCGTACCAATTTTCAAGTCTTTTAATCAAAGAAAAATAAAGTTATTCGAACTTAATATTACAATAACCTTCGACATCACTTCAGATTCTGTAATGCAATATCTACAAGGTTGAACAAAGACAGATGACGTAACCTGTCTGCCTACGTTAGTTCTACGCTTCGTCTTTTGCGCTTGTTATGTAGCGTTGTTGACATTTCACAACTGGCTCTTAAGTAACCTAACAAATTTAAAACATCGATATAAATATTGAAAATATATATTGGACGATGGTTAGAGATAAAAATTATGATGTAATGACTTAAAACAATAGAATTTTGCGTAAAATAGAAAATCAGTATATTAGTAAATCATATTCTAAGAGCAGTGTTAACCCTCGGTTTTTAATGTTACATAATTGAACCACGAAAACAGGAACCCATAGACATTATTATTATTGTATAACCAGGAGAAATGACGGATGCATTATGTAGTGATAGTAACAGTATGGGCATTTTTATAGTTTGTGTTCGTGCGGAAGACAATATTTGTTACGTTCGTTGTGTTAAATTTACTACCACGCGCGTCAATGTTCTTTGCAAGTACCAAAACCTGTTTACTAAATGAGAACGGTACTGATAGATAAGTTACTAGATCCATCATTTTTATTATCGATTTCGCAGGTTAGTTGGTCAATATATTTTTTTAAATAGCACTTTAAAGCGTATTTCTGCATTTCTCATATTGTATGTTTCAAACAAACACTGTATCCTGCTTAAAATTAGACCTACCTACGTTTTTTAAGCGTCCAAGCCTATCGAGCTTAAATTACAAGCTGATTTCTTGCGGCGTCGACCGGATTTCAGTGCAGTCTGAATTTTTTTTCTTCTTGCTCCCGACGCGTTTCGACACTCTTAAGAAGTCATCCTCAGGGGATAAATCTATAAACATAACAAAAGAGGTCTGTCAGAAAAACATTAGTTTATCCGGTAGGCAATTGTGCATGTCAGAGCACAATCGTCGAAACATCGAAGTTTGTAAAAAGATATAATAAAAATAATTATTATGGTTGCAATTTTCAACCCCTTTTAAAGGTAGCAAATTATTAAAAATATTCATGTAGGAAAACCCTGGGTAAGTTTAACTCACATCCCAATTATATTTCTTCGTTGTTTCCAGATTTAATAAATAAATTATAAAACTGTTTTTTACCTCGGGTAGAAGGCTTTTGTAAAAATAGGTTGCTATATAGGAGACCTCTTTAGTATTTTTCCAAAGAAATCGCCTCTTTAAGTTTTTTTGCAGTTTTATAGAAACACGCTGTACAATAGGAGTCTTTCAATTAAAACGTTTTGAGTATGTCTGATATTCCCCATACTTCTAACCGAAACCGCACTGGTGCTATTATATTAAATGCACCACACGGTAAAATAGTTTTAATTTTTTACTCTTTTAGTAGTCTCCAGTCGCTGTAAAGGGTCTGTTGTTGAGGCAGAAAAGTAAGTAGGAAAGCGTGCAACAACAAAAGGAGTGCATTTCGTCTGAAAATGAAAAATTATTTTAGACTGCAGGCACTGTATTCTATCACCGTGTTTGAATTAACTCAATAATTGCAGTAGCATATCGTTCTACAAGCCACACTTCACATACACTTCTGACAAAACACGCTATTTGCGCAGACAATGACGATGTTCATTTCACCTTGTTGAGTTAAGCTATTTTGTGGACGATTTTCTAATATAAACAGTTTTGCTTAGGAACCTAAGCTGTTGGAGATGGTGAGAAATGTAACACGGATATGCCATCATACATTGTATAAAGACCTCATTTAATTTCTCTGTCAGCCAACATAGATAATATTAGAGACCCCGCATCATCAGATGATGAATAAAACATGTTGGTTATAAGTCAAATTTGTCCAACACCTCGTGTGGATACAAATTTTAAGTGGATTCTTGGATAACGAATACCTTCACATAACGCTTCAGCTGCACGCCTGTATCCAATAACCTTATTACTCATACCCAAAGAAATATAAATGAAAAGGGCTTAAGGAAAAGATCTGAAGTTCTCGAAGACTAAAATTTTGTTTAGATACTTTAGATGTAAAGTAAATATTTTTAGTTTATAGAGGACAATAAGACCATTTTGATTAATTACTTGTCAGAATATATTATTGTAAAATTTTGATATATCGAAATTCAAAACTATTCTAAAACTTGGAGTCATAGTCTAAAGGCGATGTCGCAACCATGACTTTATGTTGCGCATCTGTTTTTATTTCAATGTAGCTTCCGCAATTACTAGACCAGGTTTTCCAGGTGTTTTCTTTTGGTCTGCCTCTTTCATTTTCATCAAGTATGTCAAAAAGCTATTATGTCTGAAACTTTTTCCAATAAATTTGGATTCCCTCTGTCAATTTCTTGCAGCAACCATCTTTCTTTTCTGGCCCCTTTTAACCCAATTTTATCCGTCCTTTCATCATTGCACCATATCTTGAAACCTCGTCAAAATAAAAGATACGGGATTTATTTACTCGGTAATAGACAACCAGTAGTAGCAATATATGCGGGACCTCAAGTGAACCCAAATCTGGTCAGTAGTAAGGTCACTATTTCCTATAAGTCCTACCCTAAAAAGTTTCTATCCATCAGATTAATAAGTAGCAAGATTAGAAATAGCTTATAAGGTTGGAAGATCTTAATATTGTTTACTACTTACGCTGTTGTTGTGTTGTTGCACTGCCTGAAGTCTCACATTTATCAGCGCTCCAAACTAGTGCCTCGTTACGATGATCTTTACTTAAAATTTCTCTTCGATATCTAGGAATGCGATATTAAAGAGTCCCAATTTGCTGTCACCAAAAAGTCAAAAGGGTCTAAAGGGGAATTAGTCTTCAATCAAACAGACATGTCAATGTAACAAAATATTGAATTTATTCATATGGATTGAAGTTGAAATGGTGAACAAAATAAAATTAAATGATTGGTAACTCTCAAAATGAACATTAATTTTACAAAAATAGAAATCAAATAAATAGCAAGAACTTCAATGACAAGAAATTGTTAATTTACAAACATGTGACAGAATAATGAGCCAAATGTGGTTTGTTCATTACTAAAGAAATCTAAACACTTATTATCGAGATATACATTAAAAATCAGATGCTGTGTGTTGCAGCTCAAAACTAAACAAATTAATATGTAAATTATTTAACGTTTGTCAATCAATTTTGTTAATCTTTTAGTTAGATCCTGGCCAGTTCTCAAGTGAAGCTCAATTTTGAAAAATATACATATATTTATGTCTACGTGAAAACTCTATACTAATTATTGAAAAACAGGTGATATTAAAGACAATGTACAGGTTAAAAATTTTTACAGACAAGATTAACTGATTACAATTTCAAAAATGACGTGTTTAAATTTACAAAAAAACTGAGATAATTTCAGAGATTAAAACAGGAAATTGATATATATTCTAATATCAGCTCCCTGGCGTTATTCAAAACTAAAACTCAATTGAGTGTCTTTGAAAGTTCAGATTATAAAAATTATGTTGCCAGATGAATGTGTAAGACAAACTTTGCTAGTGCAGAGAAAAATTTTGACTCACCGAATCTTCTGCCTTGAATTACCTGGTTACTCTATGGGGGCGATCTCCAGACTGAATCTAATACTGGTAGCTGATACAAGTCTCAGTGACTCCAACAAGAGAAAAGAAGCTAGGAGAAACAGTGATGGTTCCCATTGATGGTTACTAAGCCGGTGGATTTATTGTGTCACGTGTACAAAATCATTTTGATGTTTATTTTCCCCAACAAAATGCAACGTTTTTCAATATTTACATCTTGACGTATATTATAGGGAGCTCAGTACGCTTCTTACGATACAGAATATTTTAGCGAATTTTCATCAACATAATTTTGAAACCAAAACGTGAAATATTCAATTTAGATAGGGTTTATGGTATTGTTTATTATGCTTGGGGGTCTTCTAGGTGTTTTTAAACCAGTAATGATTCCACGTAAAAACTGAATCGTTACAATATTTAACATGTTGTATATGCGCATTTCAGAAACTTCTATTATTTTCGATTCCTGCTTATCTCGAGTCCAGCTTTCAGCCCCATACTTTCAACTACTCCATACGTACGATTCAGTAAACCTCTTCCCGAGGTCCAAGTTAATGATATTAACAAGAGCAGTATTTTGTTTATTGAATGTTACTTCTGGCGCGCTCCTATACTTATAACTACTTTACGACATTTACCATCACCCGCAGTGATATTCTCAAAATATTTCGTCTCCAGGTATTCAACTTGTTAACTAGTTAGCTTTATATCCATTCTCCCAGTCCTATCCGTACTTATCTTCGATGCTTTTGATGTTCCCACAGGAATTTTTAGTTCGATTTTTTGAGCACACTATCGATTACGCTCAAAATAATGTATAGTTCTTTATTGTTTCGTCTATTGGCGTTATGTCACATGCGTACCTCATGCAACGGCATTGTTGTTCATCTACTCTGATTCGTGTTGTCTTATCATTCAGATTATTTATTGCATCTTCTATGAATGTATTAAACAAATATGGCGATAATGAGCATCATTGCCGTACATATTTCTTCAGTCTAGCTTCAATTTCATGTACGTTAATATCAATTATGATACTTTGATTGTTGTATAGATTGAGGGCAATACTTCCAAAGCAATGTTGGTCTTTTCATTATATAAAATAATATTATCCGGTCCACATTATGGAATGCTTATCCAGGTTTACAAAAGCGGTACATTTATTTTTCTCACAGCCCTTTCTTCCATTGTTTTAACTGATTCTCTGGCTCGATGACCAGGTCTGAATCTGAAATGATCTTCAACCAAGAAACTCTCAATATGGCTTCAGTTTCTATTTCTCTCTGACTGAAAGCCTTATAAATTGACATTAATTGTGTTTACCTAACAAAAGTTGTTAGTCTTGCGTCCTTTTTGGTCTCCTGAAGGTACGAAGCATTTTTTTTTGCATGGAACTACTATTTAGGGATCCAGACAAAATAAGGAGTAGGCAGATTCAGGCTTTAAAGTTCATGTCCTTACATGTTTTCTTTACCTCTTGAAAATGGCTCCAAAACAGGAGCCGAAACGTCGAGTTTTCATAAATTCTGGACGCGGTTTAACCCGAGAACCAAATATCTCTCATACACCAATAACTCAAAAAATAATAGACCGATTTTGATGAAATTTGATACGTACCTTCCTGTTTGTAAGTGGCTTGGATAAGTTTGTTAGCCAGGAAAATTGGACTGGTTTTTCCGGAAATTTTTTGGGTTTTCTTTCAGAAAAAATCTCCGAAAATAAAAAAGCTATGACAACCAAATTCAAGTATTTTGAACATCCTGAACGTATATATATATATATATATATATATATATATATATATATATATATATATATATATATATATATATTATATATAATACTTATTTAATTAGGTGAGAAATTATACAATGTACAAAACAAATAGGCTCAACTTTGTACCTTTAAGGGATTTTTGAAATAGTTGTCCAGACCAAAATAGTAAGGTATTGACACCTATGTAAACCTAATAACGTTGGGTTAAAATATTTCGTCATTTTCATTTTAGAATCCAAAATTGATTCGTTTTATTGTGCAAAAATACTGCTTATTTGAGCTTCTCAAAAAGTAGCTCCAAACCATTATACTTGAAGAAGAAATTATAAATTGTATAAATTTTGAAATAATACTGCACGTGAATTATATATATATATATATATATATATATATATATATATATATATATATATATATATATATATATATATATATATATATATATATATACATACATATAATTTAAAACTGACCTCGGATGTGGGTTCTAGGGAGGCCTGGTACGCGCTCATATAAAGAAATTCTTTTTAAAATTTCAGGCTCGCAATGTAGTTATCAATAATATTTTGGGAAAAATGAAACAGGCACACTAAGATAAAAAAATTTACAAGAATCTGAAAAAATATACGAAGTGTGGAAACCACAATGATATGAAAAAAACCTGTTAGAGACAGGGTAATGATAGCGACGTCAAGGCGACATCATCTTTATACTCTGATGGTGATGATGAAAGAAAGGGTTTTAGAAATCTCAGTCACTATCGCCTCTATTAAATTTTTTTCGAAATGATTTGTAAAAAAGGATCTGCTTTTTACGATGTGTGTAATTTGTTTCTTTAATTTTGGACTATTTTTGTAACGATTGTCAATCACTAGAGCTAGGGAGCAGTATTACCTTATCAACTTGGAAATTTTGTCGAAATTGTTTTTTTTTTGTATGTGTGAAAGGTGGGGATCTATAACGCGCACAAACATCGTATGGTATACAGAACCAAGGGCTCTACGCCCCCTCTGTGGGGCACCCAATACTCCCAAAAATATTGCCCTGAACTCGGTTCATGTTAATGTTGCAGTATCTACAAAAAAATTGAAACGAAGATGATCCTGGGAATCGAATCCTTGGTCACAAAGGCACACCGTTGGACAAACGTCGTCGTACAAACTTATTTAACTAACATTTCCTTAAATTGCAAACAAAGACAAGGTTTGGGACTAGTTATTTTCGATCTCTATTGGGTCCGTGTATTATCCGTTTGTGTTATAAAATGCAACTACCAGCATTAAATCGATTTTCAATAAAGCAGATAACATCATTGAAAGTAGTAAATGGATCGGAGCTCTCTTTTATTTTCCCGTTTCTAATATTCGTGACAGCTAATGAGCGGGACATTGACGGTTTAATTGCTCGGCTTTGATAGATCTACTTAATCATACTTGGCGTTCAGTTGACAATGGGGAAATCTTAATTGGAATAAATAATCAATATCCGGTGACGATGGAACGATGAAGGAAGAGGGTGCCAAGATAATTTAGCTCATGTACAGACAACAAACCAGCAGGTTCTAGATTCTAACACACATTAGATCTGCCCGTGACATAGATTCTCCAGTTGTACTATCACAACGATCAACGGATTAGCCTACGTTAACCCTTTGAATGCTAATACCTTTAAGTTGTTGGCATGTTAATATCCAATCTAAATACATTTGCTTATCGATATTCCGTTAAAACATTCCAAATAACGTCTTCAAACATAGATCCATTTCTGGTTTTTGATAGGATGGGTTAACACGTACAGACAACCCCAACTGTATGTTACAAAGTTGCTAAAGCCTCTGAACTTACGCTTTGACATTATTTGCGTAACACATGTTGAGACAACAATAAATGATAAATTAACGATACACCAGGTAGACCTACGGCACGTGTTCTTGAGTTTCATGCGTATATCACATAGATAACGACCAATCTGTAAATATATTATTTGAACCTCAATAATGAAAATTGTTTGAGTTTATTTTCTTTAGATAACATCACCCTCGCCTCCCCATTCTGTCGCCCTCTTTCTCTTTCTTTATCTTTATATATATATATATATATATATATATATATATATATATATATATATATATATATATATATATATATATATATATATATATATATATGTGTGTGTGTGTGTGTGTGTGTGTGTGTGTGTGTGTGTGTGTGTGTGTGTGTGTGTGTGTGTGTGTGTGTGTGTGTGTGTGTGTGTGTGTGTGTGTGTGTGTGTGTGTGTGTGTGTGTGTGTGTGTGTGTGTGTGTAGTTAGGTTTTATCTAGCTTGAGGTTGGAAAAAATAATAACTTTATTTTCTAAAATATTGAAAATGAAACATTACAATAAGTTAAAAATTATAGCGAACAAAAGCGTTGCCACAAGCGCCTTTATTATAATCCTTGGGACAACATTGACAACACCAGTACTTATATAATACGTATGCGTCTATTGCTTGCACTTCCCACCAGAGACGTCTAGGATTTCCATTACTAAGCGGGAACTATTTGTCAGGGGTCGTTCCACAACTAACTATTGTTGACTGAAATAACTACAAGGTCGTACTAATGTAATTCCTCCATTCTTAATGTAAAGAGCGTCCTCGTTCTTTCTGGTCGAACCCTCTGGTGCTGACTGCTTTTTGGACTTGCGTTGCCTGAACATACTCTTGAGACTTTGTCTGAAGATGCAGCACAGGATGACCAGGGTAATGATAAGTACTGTGTTTACTCCCATATGAGTCGAATGTGCTAAGAGATGTAACACGCGATGATGGTCTATCTTCTTTCATTGGTTTCTTGGTTCGTCAGTTTTCTTTAGATGAATTGGATTGAACTCGACTATATGTTGAGGTTTTTTTTTTCTCCCTTAGGGCTCGTCCGCGTCTTGACCCCCGAGTGCCTCAGCACCCAGATGAGGGTGACCTCATTCTGCCCAGCCAGGTCGCTCCTTTGGTCTCGGCATTCACTTACCAGTCTGGAATTTACCCGTGGGCTACTTAGGGCCTTAAGGGCTGCCTGGCTGTCTGGGGCTATGACGATCCGCTTGTTGATGTAGCCCCTACTCTTGTTCTGTCGTACGCAGTGCAATATTGCGTACATCTCGGCCTGAAAGACCGGTGCATGAATTCCGAGGGAAATACTATGACTTACCCTCGGTCCTTCCGAATAAAGGCCTGCCCCTGTCCCACGCTCCCCGCCCGAATTCTTCCGTGAACCAGACAAGCGCGTCACGTGGTAAGCCTGCCGTCTTCGTCCGCCATGCCTCGCGGTCGGGGATTTCTACTGTAAAATTATTTTCCCTGCAGATTCGCGGGCTCGCGAAGTCTGACCTCATTTCAAGCATGGACTTCTTTACGATCTCCTGAATTTTGCAGTGGCCTCTGCGGCCTGGGTTGATCTTCAGTCTATCATTGCAGGCTAGTCTGTATAGGCCTAGCCTGGCCTCCCCCGTGATAACTAAGTGTAGGGGAAGGAGGGGGGGGGGGGCAGATCCAGCAACACCTCCATGGCAGCTGTTGGGGTTGAAGTCATGACCCCTAAGATGCCCAATCAAACCATCCTTTGGATCTTGCCTAGTTTTTGTTTTGCACTGGATTGTGTCACCTTAGGGCACCAAACCAGTGCCGCGTATGTTAGCGATGGTCTGACCACCCTTGTATACAGCCAGTGGGCCATTTTTTTTTAATTTCAACAACACACCACGAGGGCTTACAGCCTAAATACTATCGTACCGTGGGTGTTGACAAGGAGGAAAGAGGCAGCTTGTTAATTCTGGACTTGAAGGTTTGGAGGTTCGGAAGAGAAGGAAAAACATGTGCCGGCAAGGAATTCCACAACTTGGAAGTCCTCGGGATAAAAGAGCGGGCATAACAAGATGTTCTATGTCTGGTGACCTGGACAGTAAAAGGGTGCATTCGCTCTGTTCCCCCGGTGGATCTGTTGGGGGCGGTAGGTGGGGGAACTATGGAGGAAAGCTCCTCTGAGCAGTGCCCGTGCAGATATCTATAAAAGAAGGAGAGGTCACCAACGGCACGTCGGTGGGCAAGGGATGGAAGCCTTTGGGTGAGGGTAGGGTCACCGATGAGACGTAGAGCTCTCTTTTGAATGGAGTCCAGGATAGCGAGTGTATAAGCGGCAGCGGCACCCCAGATGTGGGAGCAGTATTCGAGGTTTGGCCTTATTTGTGAAGTATATAAGGTATAGAGATTAGCTGGTGAAAAGTATTTGCGAGCCCGGAAGAGGAAACCTAATTTCTTAGCAGCCGCTTCTGCAATTGATGTGACATGTTGGTGCCAATTAAGATTTCGATCCACAGAAATGCCAACAAGAGAAAAGGACTCATTACTTTGAATAACTTGGTTGTTCATTGTGATGGGTCTAGTGCTGGTGTATCTCTTGTGAGAAAGAAAGCAAGACTTAGTTTTGGTGGGGTTGAATTGTACAAGATTTCTACTTCCCCAGTCTAATATTTTTTGGTGATCCATGGAGACAGAACCCTCCATGAGTCTGCGATCCTCATCTAATTGGGCTAAAGGAACAGGCTTAGAATATTGTATATTTGAATGGAGGGTGCTGTCGTCCGCATAGCTGTGAACTGGGTTGGATGTGCTCGAGAGGAGGTCATTGATGTGGAGAAGAAACAAAGTAGGGGCTAAAGCTGAACCTTGAGGAACTCCTGCATTAATTGGATACAGTTTAGAGGAATGGCCATCCACAACAACAGATATGCTCCTGTTGGAGAGGAAATTTGCTGTCCACATACATAGTTTTGGTGGTAGGCTATAGGCCAGAAGTTTATTAAGCAGCGCTGCGTGCCAGACCTGGTCGAATGCTTTGGATATGTCTAGAGTAACAATCTGGGATTCACCGTGTTGTTCCATAGACTTGTTCCAAGAATGGGTGACAAAGGAAAGGAGGTCGGCAGCCGATCTGCGCTGACGGAATCCATACTGCCTGTCGTTGATTAGACTGTGTTTTTCAAGAAATCTTAGTAATTCGGTGTTTATATACCTTTCCATCACTTAAGAGACGACTGAAAGGAGAGAAATGGGCCTGTAGTTGCTGGGAAGCGCTTTGGATCCTTTCTTGGGGATGGGTTGTACTCGAGCAGTTTTCCAGTTACTAGGGAATATGCCTTTATTATAAGATATCTGAAACAGACGAGTCAGGACAGGAGCAAGCTCTGGTGCGCATTTTTTGAGAACAATTGCTGGAATCTCGTCAAGGCCAGAGGCTTTCCTGGTATTAAGAGAAGAGAGCATCTTTCGTACCTTTTTGGTTTTGAAAATGATATCCGTCATTTTATGCGCGACATTGGGGACTGTTGGTGGTTGAACATTTGGAGGTGGGTTGAGAGTAGAATTGCCGGCGAACAACGAAGCAAAAAGTTCAGCCTTGCCCAGGGCGGTAGAAACAATTTCATCCCCTGAGACAAGAGGTGGGAACGTGCTTTTGCAGAAATTATTCCCAATAGATTTAGCAAGAGTCCAGAAGGGTTTGCCGCCGTTGGAGCATAAGAGGACTTTGTTTTTGATGTGGTTATTAAACGAGTTCTTTGCCTCAGAAAGAATGCGGACATAGTGGTTTCTTGCGTTGTTAAATGCTTGACGATTTTCTTGACTGGGATTGTGTAGAAGCGTTTTGTGAGCTTTGACCTTTTCAAGTCTGGCCTTGTCACAGGATTTAGAGAACCAGGGCTTTTGAGTAGCTGAAGAGGTTTTCTGTGTACGTGGGATAAATAATTCCATGCCAGCTTGGATAATTTCGGTGACGTTTTGTGAGATATCAGAGGGCTCAGGATGAGAGAAGCAGACAGACGCCCATGGAAATGAGGAAAAGTAATCCCGCATTTCGTCCCAGTTTGCGGAGTTGTAGTGCCAAACGATACGTGGGTGTGATGACTGTGTGACCTCGGGTTGCATTGCACAGGAAGCAGTGACCATGCCGTGGTCTGAGCGCCCAAGGGGGGCGGTGACTGATATCTTATAGCATTCAGGTTGTGTAGTAAGAAGGAGATCCAAGGGATTTGAGCTGTGTGATGGGATACAAGGAAAGTAAGTAGGTTGCTGAACCATATTGGCTAAAGAATTGCTGACTGCAAAGGCCTCCGCTGCTCTCCCTTGTGGATCGTTTTTGAAGATCCTAGCCATTCCTTATTATGGACATTGAAGTCACCAAGAATAGTGACCTCGGAGGAAGGATATTCAGAAATCAGATAGTCGGTTTTTTCAGAAAGGTAGTCAAAGAGCTGGACAAAGTTGTTGTCAGAAGGTGACCGGTAAATACAACAGATGAATTTCGTTGCAGCCCTGAGAGAAAGTTTTATCCATAGTATGTCTTTTCTTCCAGCTTCTAAATTGGGGAGTCTGGTGCAGGGTAGATTGCTACGGACGTATGCGCACACGCCTCCATGCAATCTAAAGGAAGTAAGGAGCTCATACCCCGGGAAATTAAGGTGATTAGTGGCTGTTTTGGCACTGATTTGGGTTTCGGTGAGGAAGAAGAATTGGGGCCTGTTAGCCTGGAGGAAATGGTGGACGGAATTCAGGTTAGAATTTAGGCCACATATATTCGAAAAGGATATGCCATACTAGGTCTTAGTCCCCACGTTTTTCCATGTAGCCGCCTAGTGACGGCTAGGGTTATAACTGCTATGTTGACGTTGATGCTGTATTGGTTGAATGACTTATGGTACCCATGAAATATTTAAACTTGTGTTCTCGTAGGTTTCGCCATTTATTTTTATCTTGAAGTTGCCCTTGTTGGCTATGAGGATGTTGTCTGCTGCTGTTTGTGGGTCCGGTTTTGAAGGACATTCTTCAGATATGCTGACCTTTTGATTGGTGGTTAGCAGAATGTTTCTATTGTGGAGTTGAACAGATGCAGTAGAAGGGTTGCTAGTTGTTGCTAGAAGACATGTTGTGATGTCATCTAGTTTATATTTTTCTTTATGTGGTTGGTCAGAGCAAACTATAGCCTGTTAGATAGACGGGCAATGTTCTGTGGTCCACAAGTTTTTCTTGGGTGTCTCCAAGGAAAATGAAGTGTGTGGTACAAGGACTTTATTATATCAATCGCTCGGAACAAAGAACCACGAGTTAGCTCAGTTTTTATGCTGAATAGGATGCTTAATCAAACTCGAAAACCACTTGAATCACTCCGAACTGGCAATAATTATTAGGTAGTACAGAAAACAGAAAGAACATTAAAACCCCGTTTTAAGATAATTTAATAGCCACCGAAAACTGACGGTGTTCACTCTATGAAGGTTCAGCAGAAAGTCCTCCCTAATGTGTCGGGTTCGGCAACTGCTAGGTCGCTGCACGCAAAAATTCTTACTGTGACCGTTACTGGCTGTGCGCGAGCTCTTTCTAGCTTCCATTCATCGAATGAGATAAAACGAGACCTCCAATCGATGGCTTTGCCGGCAATTCTCTGCAACGCTTCCAACCGTCTTGGGTGACATCACCGATTACGGAAAATTCCAAGATAAACAATGTTTTGTTCTCGAACATTCCTAACGTACATTTTCAATGCTTATTTCGTTCCCGGAAATATTTGTTCAGTAATAATGCGAGGTAGTTTTCCATGGCAAACATATAATGAATTTTAACGTACAAATTCGGAATGCAGTAAAGAGGTATACGGTACCTGAAAATTTAGCGGTTTTTCATAAAAATAATTTCGAAACCAAAAGATGTATTGCCTTACAAATATTGGATTGTCGGCTCTTAATTAAGTCTCTTATGGGTTTATTTTGAATAATTAAAGCAGTAACGAAACGTAATCCTTACAGGATGTAGCATCGGAAGCTTCAGGAGACCAACAATTGTATCTTTTACAGATATGACATTAAAATTAGGTTAGTGAACAAATTGATATAGACTATTTTATAGAATGTATATATACTCATACTCATTTATTACTGGTCAAAATTATACATTATGCCTTACATAGAAGCTGTGCTTGTGCTTTTATATATATATATATATATATATATATATATATATATATATATATATATATATATATATATATATATATAACTGCTGTTATACACATACATTAAATAAAATAGTCTAAATCAATTTGTTCATTTACCTAAGTTTACAATGGATTTACCTTAAGTATCGACCTCCACAATATCAAATATGACATTAAATTTGGTAAATTCTATCATTTAAACAATGTGATTTTGATCAGAGCTAATTAATTCATTATTATTGTAAATAAGTTTAAAATGTTCTCTTATGACTCTGAAATTTTTTTCAGTGAATATTTCTATATTTGTTATTTGGTTAAAACTGAGCGAACTTGTACGTGATAGTACTTTTATAGTTTCTAGAACTTTGTAACTAAGGGCTGTTTGAAATTCTACAATTGCTCTATGTTCTGTTTCTTGTTGAATCGTATCTAAAGTGATTTTTAACGAATCTAAATTTTTGCTAATCGATTTTTTGTTCTTATTCAAATCGCTGAGTTATAATATTAGCGAATGAATTCAGATTGTCCAACTGAACCATAATTTAATCTTCATTTGCATACAGTAAATCAAGATTTTTGTTTATTTCTTTAAGATTTTGTTGATCTAGATTACCAGTAATCATTTGAATAACTGAACCTGCAGCGTTATAATACCTGTCTTATTTCGAATATGCATTAGTTTCTGCATTTCATCTTTTATAGTTTTAAAGTGACTGTTAGAGGATGATCTGTGTAGTTATTCGTGCGATTCTGTTATTCTAGATATTTTGTACTGAATCATGTCAGATAGGTAGATTATCGATTTCGTTTACAACCCATACGAAGAGGGTTGTACAGAAAAAGGTAATTCGCCATCTTGGGGCGTCTGCCATATTGAGTTTATAGTGGCATCACATAGTTTATTATATTTTATTAGTTACACCATTTCATTTGATAGCCATATTAAACGGGTTTTGAAGAAAAAGGTAATTCGCCATCTTGGGGCGTCTGCCATATTGACTTTATAGTGGCATCACATAGTTTATTATATTTTACTAGTTACACCATTTCATTTGATAGCCATATTAAACGGGTTTTGAAGAAAAAGGTAATTCGCCATCTTGTGCCGTTCGCCGTATTATGTTTACAAAGATATCACTATATTTTTGCAATAGGTATGAAGAGTGTCGAAAATATAATGGATTATCTTATAAAGGAAGCCATGCGACGCAGCATTATATTATAAAGTGAGCTGTGAAAACTGTGCCAGTAGCATTTTCTTGGCGGTCTGTGCATTTCACCAACCTAGCGCATTTTATAGAATTGAAAGATTCGATGAAACGAAATCTTTACTCCATTGTAAAGTTTTAGCTCAATTCGGCCACTGTGGAAATTATAGAGACATCTCTTGGTTTTTATTCGGTATACTGTTTACAAGGACGTGCAAAGACATATTATTCAATTTCATGACGTATTTCTCTACTTCTATAAACATATCAGATCTACGATCTACGATCTACGAGCGTAGTAGTTGTTTTACTGCAGTTAAATAAAATACGATTTGTGATATCTCTTTCTCACTTTATCGCTTCCGAAGATATAACAAGATGACTGTGAAAATCTGATCGGTCATTGATTTTATAAAGTTAAAATGTTATTTTACTGCAGCTGCCATATGCTGTCTCGTAAATAGGTTAAAAATAATTGTATTTATGTTGTGTATAAACTTTAGTTGTTCCTCTTTATGTTTGTATATAAATTTTTCTTTATTCATGTCGTTTCAGACTATAAAAAACAGCTGTTTTGCGATTGTCTTGGCGAATTTTTATTTAAAAAAAAAACCTAACGGGACGCAGCAAGTGCGTTATGGTAGTGAATTTTTATTAAATGCTTCAAATTATGATAACTCAATTTACTATAAACTTAGAAAGTTTAATTTTGGTTTGTAATTAGGCCTTTCCTAACGCAAGATATCGACAAAATTTCATTAAAATAACTGTCATTTTCGGAGAAAAAAATTTTTTTTAAAAGAAAACTCAATTTTCTATAAACTTAGAAAGTTAAATTTTGATACATAGTAAGGCCTCTCCTAAGGCAATATATTCGTTAAATTTCATTAGAACAGATTTGTAATTTTCAGAGAAAAAATTTTTTTTTGAAAGAAAAGTCAAAATTTTTCCGGAAAACCCCGTCCGATTTTCCTGGCCAACGAACTCATCCAAGCCATTAATAAAAGAAAAGCACTTGCCTAATTTCATCGAAATCGGTTAATTATGTTTTGAGTTATCAGACGGATACCTATATATATATATATATATATATATATATATATATATATATATATATATATATATATATATATATATATATATATATATATATATATATATATATATATATATATATATATATATATATATATATATATATATATATATTTGCGTGTGTGTGTGTGTCTGTCTGTGCGTGTGTGTATCCAACCGATAACTCAAAAAGTTATTAACGGATTTTGATGAAACTTTCTTTTATTAATAGCTTGGAAGAGTTCGTTAGCCCGCCCTATAGGGTCAGTTAAAAAAATAGATTTTTCAGAAAAAAAATGTATCTCAAAAAATAGCAAAGTTGCGAGTATTCTTGTGAAATTTTATTGATGTGTTGCCTTAGTAAATACCTTTTTTTTCTCTCTCAAGCCTCGTCCGCGGCTTCGCCGCCCCGATAGCAGCAAAGCCGCGGACAAGCACTGAGAGACAAAAAAAATAGTGAAAAGTTTATAGAAAATTGAGTTATATTAATTTGAAAAATTTATCAAAAGTTCACTTCCATAACGTACTTGCTGCGTCCAAAAATGTTTTATACATATGTATTGTTTAAGGAACGGAGATCATTTACAGGATAAAGGAAAAATTATTCCATACTATACAGGGTGATTCTGTGGAAAGGTAAATATACAACTGTGGTTAAGGGTCACTGAGGGGATTATAGATAACCCATAGTTAATCAATATTTCGCCCTTTATAACCGAGATACAGGGTGTTTTATCAATTTAGTCCATTTTATATTGCCTCATAACTTTTTAACCACCCTGTGTAATTTTTTTAATATTCGGTACACATACTCACTCTATCCTGTCAGATTGATTAAAATATTAACAATGAAGAAAATCCAGGTCCGGATTCACTAAAAATTTACAAATTCTTTCTGTTTGAAAACCACACTATGTATATTTGATTTTCTACAATTTCTGCAATATTTTAAAAGACAGTAAAAAACTGAATTTAACGATGCGCTTTTTATTTTTGCACAGACGATTGTACTACTAACATTTTAAATTTAGAGTGTTAGCTTTCATCTTTACTACCCTAAGTGATTCGTGAGCGCTGTTGCCATACGTTATAAACTAATGATAGACTAAATAAAAAATCAGAACCTAATTGTTTGCCAATGGTAAATCCCACACACACACAAATTTATATATATATATATATATATATATATATATATATATATATATATATATATATATATATATATATATATAAACATATAAAAATTGAAACGGACCCCGGATATGTGTTACAGGGGGCCTAGTTCGCGCTCATTTGAAGAAATTTTTTCAAAATTCAAAAGTCGAGATCTCCTCATTAGTGAATTATTTTAAGAAAATTCACTAATATATTATAATTTAGGTATAGATTTGATTTGAAAATCTTTTGCATAGACCACAAACTTCCTCGATTAAATGTTGGCTCACTCTGTATAATTAAATATTAAAAAGATCAACCTCTTCTGTACAATTACATGTGAAAAAGAGCTACCTTTAGTGAACCTTTTATTTGTAAAACGACAGGATACATGTATATGCATTAGAGGTTTCGTACTTCGTTAAAACAATTAGTTTGGACTCGAACCCATGCAAGTAAACTTAATTTAATTAACGAAGTAGCGCTTAATCTAGTGAGCTGCCTCTAAAATAAAATTTTCCAGCTTTTATAAATATTTACCTGCACACAGTGCTTCAGCAAAATGGCTTATAAGCTGTCGTCAATTTTGTCGCATGAAAAACTGCAGTGTTTATCTTTGAAAAATGTCTCGGTTAGTTTGCTGGATGCAGTTATTAAATATGTTAATGCGAATTAAGTCCGAAATTAAATTCGTGGTGTATAATTCCGTAATATCTAAATTAAAATAAAAAGTTCAAACATACACGGAGGAAATAGAATATGTGTGTGTGTGTGTGTGTGATAAAGATGCGATTACGCTGGAAAATATTAATTTATGTAAAACTAGGGTAATGAAATCGCTTCGTTCTTTGTTTGCATTTACTTTTCTACTCCTTCTACCCAGAGTTGCCAGATTGGGCACATTATCTCAAATTGGGCTATCTTTTATTTTTTGTGGCGAGTTTGTTTCCAAAGAAAACGCCGATTCGCAAATTGGGCTACTTTTGTTATCTAAAAATCGCCAATTGGGCGATCTTGAGGAAACGAACTCTGTTGTAAAACTATTCAGTTTCGCCAAAGTTTGATTTATTCAGAAGTAACATAGACGAAGGTTCTTTTATCAATGCCCACTAAGCAAGGTAATATTGCATTAACATTGCAGAATCTTTTCCAAAGCAAGTGTAAGTTTGATAGATTACTTGCAGAAAGCCTCCTGCAAGTTTGTTGCAAATGGCAAATCTCCCCCCTAGTGACTTTACATATGTAAGTGTTTTTTTTGTAACTTTACTGCAAGTTTACTGTAGTGCGCTGTTACAAACTTTCTTTATACTTACAAATATTACCTTACAGCAAGCTTCAATTTTAAAAGGACCTAGCAAAGTTGTAAAATTTAAACTTACAACTTATCTGCAATTGTATATATTATACATACAGTGCAAGTTTGTAACTTGGAATAATTACAATTAATCTACTTTCAAAAATGCTCGGAGTCAGATAATATTCTCAGTTACAATCTTTTCAAAAATGTATTATACAATTTGTGTCAAATGTCATTAATAATTTTAGTAAACGACAACCTAAGCTTTTGTTGACTATTTTTAAAGTACACATCAAGCGATACAAAACCACCAAATTTCAAATTATGAATATAAATCTTGAGTTGAAAGAACGAAAAAAAAATTGTGTAGTTATTCAATGAATAAAAATTTTAAACCTGCTGGTTTTCTACAACTTCACATGTAAGAACTTTAAAAATAGTAAACAAAAACCTAGGGTTGATCTAAAAAAATTATCGATGAAGTCATTTTTCAAATATGGTACATACCGTATAGATTTTTTAAGACTGAAACTTGAAATACTAATCAATGTGTCAAAGCATTTTTGAAAAAAAGAAATTGTATTTGATTAAGTGAATTTATTTCAAGTTACAAACCAATACTGTATATATGTGTAGGTATATTTATACATTATATATATATATATATATATATATATATATATATATATATATATATATATATATAGTCTTGTAAAACTGTAAAAAATGACTTAACACAATGTAAATTAGAATAAAATCTTTATTACATAAAAAAATTAAAGACTTACAACATATTATTTATTTCTGCTGATAGATATATAGATTTTATTGACCATCAAATGTACATGCGTACGTCACTGCCTTTATAAGTATCGACTATAGTCACTAGATAGAGATAGTTAAGACATATAGCAGGAGTGCCCATGTTTAGGCTAAAATGCAGTTCTAGGCAAAACTCGACGACAAAATAGATAACTTGAACTCATGATATAGTTATTAATTGACCGATTTCGAAAATTCTTTTTTTCTAAATGAATACCAATTAGCTGTTTTTGATATTGTTTTACTAAATCACTCTTAGTCGTCTAGGAAAACGTGTGAAACATCAATCACAAAAACGAAGTCTTCTGCAGCATTACTGATTTTGAGCGGCAAGAATTTTTTAGCTTCTAAAGTACATCGTAACATATGTGACATAAAATCAAGTCAACATATCAAATAATATTGTGAAAAAAGAAATATCTTAAATCATGTATTCATTTCGATTTTAGATAAAGTTTCATTAAGCAAACGTAAGAATATGCAATGGATAAATCAAGCGCAGGTAAACGAATACAACTTCAATGCGAAAATAGCCTAAATATGGCGACAGTCTCTGAAAGTGTTCACGCATGTCTTAACTATCCCAATCGAGTAAGTATAGTACCGTCAATGTCTGTGTATCTTCAGAAACATTCAGTTAAAATGCAGCAAAATTATGACTACAATGAATTACGTATATATAAAAAAAAAGTCTGTGGCTATTGGAACTTGCATTTCAAAGCTTTTCCCTAACGCACACACACAGCCACACACACTACAAAGAATGAATACAAATAGTATGTAACACTATACACATTAGTTTAGAGCACCAATAAATTCCTTCACCTTGGTTTTTTGTTTTATGACATCCACTAGTGCCTACTTTAATCTTGTTAGTGGGAGCATCTTAATAACATTAGGTAGAAAATTTAGGAATTTGATTCCCAAGTAATCAAACATCTGCTTTATTTTCTCATTTTTGTGCAACCGTATTTTTAATTCATGCCTGCAGCTGGTATTGATGTTGCGAGCTTCACCATTCACTGGATATTTTGAATACATATACTGAAGAAGGATATGGCTGTTAAGGTACCTAAGTATCCCATTGGCGTCGAATACATCAGGGCAGCTTTTTCTTGGACATACGCACACAATGTCCTTATTTCCCTTTTTTGCATGATAAACACATGTTCCGCTGCTGACGAGTTAACCCCTATGATTGTTCCATATGATAGGATACTGCGACAATGTGCAAAATAAGCACTCCTGGCAGCTTGATGGGTATTGTACTGTTCCCCTGTTCTTATGATGTCAATTGCTCTGGATAAGCCTCGTGCTTCCAAAGGTCAATCATGTTTAACGTTTTAAAATGAATTGGTTTGACCAGGTAAGACATCTCCAGGCTGCTTCTAGGGACATAACGAAATTCGTATTAAGTAATTAGGTTTTCTTTTTCGTTGAGTAGATTTCATAAAAAGAAACAAAAATATAAATAGGAACAGCCATTTAAGAATAATTCACCGGCGATCTTTACGTAGACGGGTCCCGTTAATCTTAAGGGTCGCCTAATTCACCAATAGCGACATACCAAAATTTAATTATGCTACAGAAAAGTGACTAATTTTATTGAATTCACACATGTATTTAGTATATATCTGTTTAAGGGATTCTTACCTCAGATGTTTGTCGATATACTCCATGTTTCATTAGCCACACTCCAGACAACGAATTATAATATAATAATAATAATAATATAGATTTATTTTTCAAAATACAGTTCAATAACAATAACATACATAGATCTACTGAACATAATAAATCTTGGAAAGATCCACAAAAGTCAGAGACTTGTGCCTGGATAAATCTAAACCAAGCAAAGAATACAAAACCAAGTAATGAACACAAGAACACACACACATACACCCACAGGCGCAAAAAACCAAAACACCCACCAGCACAATCACACAAACACATTCTCTCACACATTTTCACATGTACAATGTACACTCTCACAAATGTATATAATAATAAAAAATAAAAAGTGTGCATATTTAAAAATGATTACTGTGCGGTACAACATCGCAAAAGATATCATACGACCTGTTCAACACCTATCTGTGTACTAAACCATGAATGATGTGTCTAGATTTCGAGACCCATGCTTTCACCATCCTCACATAAGAACATAAAGTTGGTGCTATTCTGATACTGACTGGAAGAGTATTATATATTCTCGGTGCAATATAAGTATAACTACGCTGGCCCACAGTCTTAATTGCTCTGTTTGTTTGAGCGGCCGCTGCTGCGTTTAGCCTAGTTATGTACGAATGCTCTATTCTAGAGACGCGATCATACTTTCTTACGAATTACTTAATTACACCAAAAATCTAAGAATTCAGGCTACAATAAGATTGGCCAATCTTTAAAACTTTCATAAAAATAAATAGACAGATCAAATAACAGCATATCATAAATATAAACAACAATCCGCCGTTAATCATTATTTTCGGGCGCATTGTCACGAGTCAGTTCGCTGTTGGAGTTGGTGTTGCTATGTTGCTATTGGAGGACGATGACATACGATCGAACATACACGAACACGAAAACGGAGGGAATTCAAATAAATGTTTACAAATTAAAACAAACTTTCAGAAACATTACACTTGTAACTTTACGTGAGCTTACAAATGAAGAAAAACAACAAGCCGGCAAATGAGATATTACATTTGAAAGTTATGTTAAAGTTTCATTTGTAAGTTTGCATTGGTTTTTTGGCTGCAAACATTTAGAAATGTTGCAAACTGAACTTGCTTAATAGTACATTATCTAACGTTGCAGTAAGCATTTGTAAGTTACCATGCTTAGTGTGTGAGAAGCAATGAGATTTCGACATCGGTGAGAAACCAAGAGAACCCCGCAGTTTTGGATAGATAACAGAGAAAAGGTGATAGGTGACAGGGACAAAATGTTGTTTATGTTTTATATTATATTACAGTATATTTTATATGTTACGTTATATAGAGAAACTATAAAATTTTTGCATTTTTATAACACTGCTTGCTGTTGAGTGTATGTTTTGATATTTCATAAATAAATCTTTGTTCTGGTTCCTTTTTCTTTTTAAATTTAATGACCAAAGGTAAACCGATGTGATTTTGATGCACTATAGATTTTAACGTCTGCCTGTTTCCGCGACTATGGCCAATCACCGATGCCAGGAAGCAGTTTTACCTCACGATCCTGGAAAGTTTTCCGAACATTTCTGTAGGGAGAGTGGGGATCTTTAACCTGCCCAACACTATATGGTACGCGAGATCGACGGATTTACGCCCCACCGGAGCTGCGGAACATACAGACAATCGACTTGCTCAAATACATTGCCACAACCTCTCGGTTAATGTTAATTTTATAGTATGTACTGAAAAAGTGAAAGGGGAACCCTGGGAATCGAACCCAGTGGGCTTTAGTCCAGAGACACACGTTCTCACCCATATACCACCGAGGCTCTATGCACTATACATCATTATATTAAAGCTTATCGACAACTTAAAAGAAAGCTTTTAGAGAAAAGTCGAAATTTCCTCTGAAAAATTCAGTTTGGACGATTTGACAAGCGACAGTTCTTACAGAAAGTGCGCAATTTTGGGCGATTTCCTATGGATCGAAAGTTGGCGATTTTGGGCGATCTCGTTTAGCAAAATGGCGATATTTAGTTTTTAAAACCTGGCAACCCTGCTTCTACGCCTTATATCTTTGTCGTGTAAAATGCTCTAAATAAATTAAGCATTCCAAAAGTTGCTCGAAATTAATGTACGCAAATGCATTTACGAAACACAAAGCTAGCTCCTGATATCTATTTTTTTGCCTTTATACTTGTTTATATAGTATAATTTTAAATGAAAGACCCAGATTTCAACGGACATTGCCGAATGTTGAATATGTATTTGAACTCTGTTAGCTGGCAATTATTTTTTTATTTCAACAACACACCACGAGGGCTTACAGCATAAATACTATCGTACCGTGGGTGTCGATAAGAAGGAAAGAGGCAAGTTCTTAATTTTGGACTTGAAGGTTTGGAGGTTCGGAGAAAAAGGAAAAACATGTGCCGGCAAGGAGTTCCACAACTTGGAAGTCCTCCGAACAAAAGAGCGGGAATAACAAAATGTTCTATGTCTGGTGACCTGGAGAGTAAAAGGGTGCATTCGCTCTGTTCCCCTGGTAGATCTGTTAGAGGCAGAAGGTGGAGGAACTATGGAAGAAAGCTTCTCTGAGCAGTGCCCGTGCAGATAGCTATAAAATAGAGAGAGGTCACCAACGGCACGTCGGTGGGCAAGGGATGGCAGCCTTTGGGTGAGGGTAGGGTCACCGATGATACGCATAGCTCTCTTCGAAATGAAGTCCAGGATAGCGAGTGTAGAAGCGGCAGCGGCACCCCAGATGTGGGAGCAGTAATCGAGGTTTGGCCTTATTTGTGAAGTATATAAGGTATAGAGATTATCTGGTGAAAAGGATTTGCGAGCCCGAAAAAGTAAACCTAATTTCTTAGCAGCCGCTTCTGCAATTGATGTGACATGTTGGTGCCAATTGAGATTTCGATCCACAGAAATGCCAACAAGTGAAAAGAACTGATTACTTTGAATAACTTGATTGTTCATTGTGATGGGTGTAGGGCTGGTGTAAGATTTCTACTTCCCCAGTCTCTTGGAGATCCACAGAGACAGAACCCTCCATGAGTCTGCGATCCTCATCTAATTGGGCAAAAGAGACAGGCTTAGAATATTGTATATTTGAGTGGAGCGTGCTGTCGCCCGCGTAACTGTGTACTGGCTTAGATGTGCTAGAGAGGAGACCTATGTATCAAAAGTCAGCTTTCTAAGTTTACAGAAAATTGAGCTATCCAAATTTGTAGCATTTATTTTTAAATCATAGAGTTCCTAATAACAATGATAAAAAAGCTGGTTTATATATATATATATATATATATCAGATCTAGTATGTCTCAGTCGTTACCCTGGCAATCGAACAGGTCATATGATTGCGCAGGTCAGTTACACGCTGTAAAAGTTTTATTAGTTGACGCGTATCATTAGATCGTTTATCTGTTTTCAATTTCATTTTACATATTATTTGTGTTGTTTGGGAACTTTAATATACAAGTGCAAATTATTCTTTCCGACTTTATTAGTGTTAGTGTGTGGACTAAACAGTGTTTGTGATATTTTGTCAACTGCTAAAAAGGATTGAAGTTTTACAAAAGGGGCTGATATGCAACAGGTTGGTTATTTTCTTTATCTGATGCTATGGCGGTAGTTTTAGTTAAGTTTATGGTTTAACGGTCTATCATTTTTTGCAAATTTGCGTAGAAAAAATTTGCCAATGAAGAGGCCGCCACTTTATAATTTTTAAAGATGTCTTCAACTGAACGCAAACTAGGCCCCCTAGAATCCATATCCGGATTTACATTCAGTTTTTATCTGTTTACGTATATACAGGGTGACTCATTTCTACGGTAAAGCTCAATATAATTATTATTATATAAGAGACGAGAAAAAATTGTATAAGTTAATTAAAGGGTGTCTCAAGCTGCATCTTATAAAATTATTTTGACAATTACCGGCTGGCCCATAAGTCGTTGGTGATCTCTACATTTTTTTTCCAACACCCTTATTTTATTGCATTTTTAATCGAAATATGTTTAAAAGAAAAAAATTCGAGACGCAGTAAGAGCGTTTTGGTATCAAATTTTCATTACATGCTTCAAATATCAATAACTCAATTTGCTATTAACCTAACGTTTGTTGGCTAGGAAACTAACATTTTAAGTTTATTTATAAAGTTTTTGTACATTTTCAAACAATAAGTCAATTTTATAAAATATGGCACATTGTTTCTACTATATAGGTTTTACCGGTAACCAAATTGATGACTGCTTGCATTAAAGAGACATATTTGCTATTAAAAACATTTTTATAAAAATTCACTTCCATAACGCACTTGCTGCGTCCAGACTTTTTTAATCGTAGTAGATACACACATTAGACGCCATTTTAAAACAAGCATCAAGCCTCTGTTATTTCCGGTCCTTCTTTAAAGCTCAATCTACAGCAGTATCTTTTTATGACAAGATTCAGCAAATAAAGTAATGGTTATGGAGAATATTTTAGCATATTGCCGCGATTGAGGCTATCGAGGGATCTAAAGAAATTTTATTGATCGCTTAACTTTGTGGTAAAAACTCTCTAAAAGCAAACATTTTGTGAGTGTTGTATGAGCAGGGTTTAAAAGCTGCATGTAAATTATACCATACGATGTTAAATAATCGATAATTCAAAAAAGAAAATTTAACGCTGTCGATCACTGAATCAGGTAGACATTTTTAGAATTGCTTCTGATGGCGAGTAGTAAATATAAAGCCACAGAAACCAGTTGGATGTGACATTGACATATTTCGTGAATGTGGTTATCGCATATCTGCAAAGGACCAGCCCTTTTTGTGGGAAGGCTTGAAAAGGTCTATCTGCATTCGGCTAGATACATATGCTACTTTATTGATAAAAAGACATCTATCGATGTTATAGCCTTTGCAAAGAAGATGATTTATGTTTTAAACTCTATGCAGACTTGAAGGATCGTAGTAAAGACGTCACTTTAGTTCATATTCCATTCAGTACAAGCCTTTCTAAGGTGACGTGCTGAGAACTATTGACTTAGTATGTTCTTTTTCTGGTAAATGCGATAGCGGCAAAAACATGAATGAGAATCGTGTTGACGTAATGGATGAATGTTTGACATGGAATAGTTCAAGACCACTTTTCTAGTAGATCCCATCTCAAATGTAAATGCAAATATATTCAGCTGGGTTTTTCTGATATATCTCAGTAAACGACTGCCTAATAGTGGTTCGAGCGCTGTGTACTTTTTTAAATGAGGGCGTTCGTATCTTGCAAATATCATTTTGATTGATAATCGATGAGGCTATGTCACTATTCACTCTTATGTGATTTAAAACGAACTTTTTATCGTTTGTAACCTAAACTTGATATATTATCTGATAATAATAGATCATGTACGAAAATAATATGTTCAGATTTTAATTAAAAGGATGGTGGTTGAATTTACCGATACCGAATGTTGATTACGTATTTGGTGTCTTTAAATAAGACTAAAACTAAATCTTATACATGTAAACATATATAAAGAACACTTATGCAACAAATAATTTAATGGATAATGTGAAAAAATCATTCCTTCTTAATTTAGCCGTCACTTGTTTTAGATAGTCCATTACAATGGCATTCAATTTTCTTTCTTGCTTTGCCCGACACACCCAACTTTTTTGCCAAGACAGCACATTTGGTACCAGTACGCTGCTACAAACAGCGACTTGATCTTTATAGGTGTACATTAACATATTTTTAAAGACCTGACAATCGTTTTACTAACAAGGTTAGCGTCATCAGTGCATGAAAAATTATAAACTGCGTACTAATAAACTTCAACTTATATAATGAATTTTAGGTACAGATCGATACGGAGAGGGAGACTAAAACGCAGGCAAATTTTCTGTGTGTTGTATTTTTTATAGCCGGAAGCTGTTTTTGAATTTATTTTATAACTTTACCTGGCAAGTTTCGGAATATCTTATCTGTATCAGAGACAGAGCGCAAACAAAGGACTATAAATATGTGGCGGCGCTCGGTTTAAGGAACTGTTGTTTTTATTGCCTTGGAAATATAAATACTTTCGTACACATCTAACTTCACTGGCTGTCTAACATTTTTAGATAAGTTGCAGATTTTCTTTGTCAATTTGGTGGTTATTACTCCAAATATGTTGTGCCACGCTTGACTTGTCTATACTACCGTGTCTCAGCTAAGCCAGACGTACATTCACTCCTATAAGTACACTTGGAGAACCCAAATCACCACAACACATTTTAAAAGATCTAACGGTCGTTTCGCTAACCAAGCTGCGTCATCAGGCGATGAAAATATTCCAATTGACTTTTACTTCTACACGTATTTATATACACTTTCAGGTAAATGGCCGAAAACGAGAGTGGATTTTTAAGTTGCAATCGCAACCTTTGTGTATTACAAACAAACAATGGTAGTCATAACGTAGAAACCGATATTATTGATTTTTATTTGGAAAATACTAAACCAAACGTTTTTAAAACTGGAGAATGTTCTGAACATAAAAAGACCTTCAAAATGAGGTATCACTCGACCCCCCATTTTCATTTAAAAAATATTCTGAAAGCGCGCGCAGCTGTCACCTTGACATTTAAAACTGTCATTGATATGTCAAAAAATGCAGACCTTTCTCAGATATTATCGTTTCAAATTTCATCACAATATACCGGAAGGTTCAGAAATTAGAGGGGAGACCGACTTTAGGTCCTCATTTGGTATATATATATATATATATATATATATATATATATATATATATATATATATATATATATATATATATATATATATATATCACACCGATAACTAAAAGAATAATTGGCCGAGTTTGGTCAACTTTTGTACATACCTTCCTTTTGCAAGTGACTTAGATAAGTTCGGTAGTCAGCAAAATTGGCCCAGGTTTTCCCAAAAAAATAATTGTTTTCTTTCAAAATAAAATTATATCTCCGGAAATAACAAAGTCAGGGCAGCCAAATTTGGTACGCTGGTTTTTGTCATCCTATGTACTAAAATCAGATATCTAAGTTAAAAAGACAAAAAAGTTAAGAGGTAAATTAATTTTTAATTAATTAAATCTTATTCAAGAAAATTAAAACGTCAAAATTGATAATTATCGTAGGAGCACGAATGTGAGTGAATAATACGACACGAAATAACTAACAAGCTCCTAGATATGTGTCTAACTGGGTATTTTCCTTGATCGTTAAAATATCAGGAAAAAATCCATTGTAAGTCAAAATTGTTTTATGTAAATAGTAGACGTTAGACGATTAACATATATTACGGGATGTGCCTGCTGGTTCATACATATCGAGCGTAGCCAAGTTGGCTAAGGCGTGTACATCGGATAATGGATTTCTACATGACGAGTTCTAATCCTAGTGAGTGACTTTACTTTATATCAATTTTTCTTTGATCTCATTTCACTTTACCGTTATCTAATCAGATTGTTATTATTCCGATGATTTTTTTAGCGAGTTTCTGTATAAAAATGAATCTGATAAAAAGGCGATGAAAGTTTTAAGACCTAATTCAATCTGAATAGCATATCTGGTTGTTTTTTCTTGCCCTAACTTAGTAAAACCGTTTCGTATTTAATACAGTCGTAGACTTTTCCCGTAGGCTTACAAGCGCTTGCTTTGTGGAATTTTCTTTAGAAAAATTCACTAATGACGAGATCCCGACTTTCGAGTGACGAAGAAATTTCTTCAAATAAGCGCGAACTAGGCCCCCGAGAACCCATATCCAGGGTCAGTTTTAATTATATATATATATATATATATATATATATATATATATATATATATATATAAATATATATATATATATATATATATATATATATATATATATATATATATATATAAATATATATATATATATATATATATATATATATATATATATATATATATATATATTATATATATATAAAGGCTGGAACATTTACCAAAAGTTAGGTCAGTACGTTTTTTTGCTCATATTTTAACGAAATAAAGGAAAATAAAGACTTAGACACATATATAGGAGCTCGTTAGTCATTTCTTGTCGTATTTTCCACTCAGATTCGTACTTCTAGCATCATAGTTTCAATTTTCACGTTTTAACTTTCTTGAATCAGATTTAATTAATTGAAAATTAATTTACCACTAACTTTTTCCCCTTGTAACACAGAGATCTGAATTTCGGTTGAGAGGATACTCTTTATGACAGAAACCAGCGAACCAAATTTGGTTTCACTTACTTTGTCATTTCCGGAGATATACATTTTTTTCAAAGAAAACACAAAATTTTTCGAAAAAACCTGGGCTGGTTTTCCTGACTAACGAACTTATCCAAGCCACTTGCAAGAGGAAGGTATGTACCAAATTTTATTAAAATCGGCCAATTATTTTTTGAGTTATCGGTTATATATATATATATATATATATATATATATATATATATATATATATATATATATATATATATATATAAATTCAAACTGACCTTGTATATGGGTTCTATGGGGCCTAGTTCGCGCTCATTTAAAGAACTTTTTTCAAAATTCAAAAGTCAGCATCTCCTCATTAGTGAATCTTCTTTTTAAAAAACTCACTAGAAATGAGGAGCTATGGATTAGGAGGGAAACTTGAGGTAAAGCTGGACAAGTGAATGAAGCGTGAGAAACAAAATGAAGTGAAAAGCTCTGGTGGAGAAACAAAGTTACAGCAGTGATGATGACAATACGAGATCGCATTTAGATTGTGACGATGCGGTCTTATTTGGGACGGGACATGTTGATTGAGAGTACCGTGTTTTCAATTTCAGCGCTAATAACGTGGAAACTGAAAAATTTGCTGCCATTTTCCCCCCGTGAAATGTAGGTTAACAACACATTTACACCTTTATGACCAAAAACTCAATCTGAAATGAAACTGAAAAATAGCATCACTTTAAATGGAGTGTATCTTTCATTGATCATAATTATTGACCATCGAGGTAACATAAATATCAGGAGGGGGTGAACAAGAACAGTTATCGATCCCGAACTCCGAAACCAATTAGTGCATTCGAGAGTCGTGTATTATATTAACATGCAGATGATGTACCACTTATTTGTTAATTGGCTGTACACAGAACATTGTGCAGGAATTGTGAAGTGATTGATGAATAAAACATTTCGACCTTTAAATCAATGCGAATCGCAAATTTGTCCTTCGTTAATACCCCTTTTTGCATAAGTGCAGTCAGCAGATGACTTTAATGCTATTTTCCTTTTGTTTTCTTTAACATCGTTCTATTTCCGCGACTAGTTTGGTATGTTACTGAATGTCTAGGCGCAGCAAACGCCTTATGGTAGCGAATTTCCAAAAAATGTTTAAATTTCCAATAACCTAATGTTTCATTACCCTGTAAGTTATACTTTTGGTACGTAATAATTTTTTTTGGGGGTAACATGTGTAACAAATTTGGTTAAAATGACTGTATAATTTTCAGAGATAAAATATTTTTTGGAAATCTGGTCCTAACAAACTAACCCAAGAGATTTACAAAAAAATCTAGAAACGACAAATGCGGTTTTGTGATGAATTTTTATAAAAATATAAAAATTATTGTAATGTTAAGTATGTCTTTTTCGTTGAAAATAAAATGATTAATGACAAGATCTCTACTTTTGAAGTTGGAAAAGATTTCTTCAAATAAGCATGAACTAGGCCCCCTAGAACACATATTCGGACCAGATTTAATGTTTTATGTTTATATAATATATAATATATATATATATATATATATATATATATATATATATATATATATATATATATATATATATATATATATATATATATATATATCTGCGCGTGTGTGTGTATGTCTGTGTCATATGGATAACTCAAAAAATAACAGGCCGATTTTGATTGAATTTGGAGAGTGCGTTTCTTGGGCAGTGGTTTGGAAAGCTTCATTATCCAGGAAAATCAGACCAGTTTTTCCCGAACAATTTTGGCTCTTCTTTCGTAAATTTTTGTGTCTCCAAAATTTGCAAAACTGTGTCACCCAAATTTGGTACGCAGGTTCAAATAACAAAATTTTACAAACCAAAATTTAGATCTGCGCGTTTAAAGACAAGTGAGTTATAAGTTTTTAAAGAAAACAATTTTGGGAGCCACTGATGACCAGAAAAACGAACAAAATCAAAATATTATTTGTGTAACAAAATATACTCTATATTGCAGACAAAAATTAAGTGTTTTAGAGGAAAAAGGTCAGGTCAGGTCAGGTCAGGTCAAGAAGGAATGCCATAAAAACTGAGCTAGTTTTGCTTCTTAAAACGTAAAAGTCTCGATTTGAAACGTCAAGATTGGCAACTTTTAGACGAAGAGCCTGAAACCATATGGGCCCTGTAGAGAAAATATCGCAAGAAATGTGTTTTTTGAAACCTTATTTAACTAAGATATTTGCATAAAATTGATTTTAAATATACCCTTCCTCTGATGCCTTGGCGGTAGGTTTTTTTTTGTTATTTTTTTCCTTCTTAGGGTCCGTGCGCGATTGCCTCCCCGGTAGCACCTATCCAGCAACACCTCCATGGCGGCTGTTGGGGTTGAGGTCATGACCCCTGTGATGCCTAGGCAACTCATCCTTTGAATGTTGCCCATTTTTTGTTTAGTACTGAATTGCATTAACTTGGGCCACCATACCAGTGCTGATCATGTATGTTGACGATGGTCTGGACATCCTTATGTACAGCCAGTGGCCGTTCCAAGTTAACTTGGAGTCTCGTAAATGGTATGACGGTGGATTTCTCGGGACTAACCGTCCAACTTTTAATTACTTTAACTGCTGTCTGTAGACGCTCCCAGACTGAATGTGTAATGCCCTCTGACTATGATGACGATGTCGTTCGCATAGCCCTGTACTTGGTACCCCCTCCCAAGATCCTCCACAGCAGGACGTCCACAACTAGGCACCAGAGCAGGGGAGACAAGCGGGCACCACGCCAAGACCCTCGCCATCAAAGTCCCCGGCGAGTGAGCTCTATTCCTGAGCATCGAACCGACCCACCTGCAACAGGTTTATTCTATTACACGCTCCCTGACAGCTGCCAGTACCGGTCCGAATGAGGTGTTGCTGAAGACCCCCTCTATGTCTAGGAAGGCCCCCAGAGTCACCTCCCTGTTCTCCAGTTTTAGCACCAGTTGGTGCAGTGCTGTTTCTATGGAGACCCCTGCTCTGTATGCATATTTTCCGCAGTGTAGTGAATATGCTTCCACTGCACCGCCCCTAATGAGCCGGTCGAGCAGTTTTTCCATTATTTTGAGCAAACAGGACATGAGACTTATTGGCTTAAGGGACTTTGCCTGGTAGTTTTAGGTATAGAGTTTATGGTTTAATAGTCTATAATTTTTTAGATATTTTTTGTGGAAAAAATTCACTAATGAGAGCAAACTAGGCTCTCTAGAATCGATATCTGGGGTTAGTTGCAGTTTTTATCTGTTCACATTTATACAGGTTTATACGCGTTTCTCCGGCGAAGCTCAATATAAGCGTTATTATACAAGATACGAGAAATAAGTCGTTGGTGATACAAAGTTTCTTTTTTTTAATCGAACACCACTTATATTATTTTATTTTTGCATTTTTGCATTTATAATTATATTGCATGTTTGTAAGGAACAAATTTGATAGCGTTTATCGTTCTTGAGTTATATCTTTTGTTTGCAAATTTCCACATTTTTGGCAGACAACATGAAAAATTATGATGGATGAGAGACATCAAATTTGATGAATAGTAGTATAACCTTTACAGTAGAAACCATTTACCATGTCTTATCAAACTAACTTTATTGTTTGAAAAAGCAGCAAAATTTTAACTGATTTTGTATTTCACTTTTTCGGTAATTCTCGCGTAGATTCGACGACATGTTCTTGTATAACGGAAATTGCGCCCAGTTTTTAAAAATTCGCTTGCTGATGTCCACGCTGGTTTTAGATAATAGGAGTAAAATACAACACTATAAAGCTATATTTATCTTTATGTAAACCTTCGATAAAAACTCATAGGGATGTAACTGAAAAGCATCACTCATAACTTTGGGCATTTGCCTTCATTTTATAGACTCCGAATTCGCTATTAAAGAGTGCAAACTCTAAAAGACGTCACAAAGTGGCCACCTGTTTATAGAACGTATCTAATCGAATTACATATAATCGACTTTATCTCGCTTAGAATGGGAATTTCGCACTTTCCTTATTTTATGATGAAATACGCGAAGAGATGTAGATAATTCTTTCTACCTGTTCCTCATCCACCAAATTGCTGCTTTCTAGAGTAACAGGATTTATGCGATAAAAGTTTATTTTCTGCCTTAGCTTGTTTTTATAGACTGAGGTAATAATAATTTCATGTTTTGAAGATGAGATTTTCAATGCTAGAATATTCGTGTTGCGAGGGCACACGATATAAAAATCACACTGTTTCAAATTGCCACCCGCTTTACTTGATTTAACTTAACTCTTGGTTGGTTTTGTCTGGATGAGAGGCTATTGTGGAATTGTTTACAACGAAGAGGTAGATAATATGGCAAAAATGCCATACAAGAAGGTGAGATGCTGGTATACTCATGTTTAATACAAACCTTTATAAAAACCGACTATTTTAGATATTTGGCCAGATGAAATATGTAGAACGTCCGATAGAAGTATACTACTATCTCTTCTAAAGATACTCTGGTTCAAATATTGCTACTATGACCGATTATTTGTTAGTAACATATGCCGTCTAAGTTTCAACCATGCTCGCATCCTCCACTATTTACACAGAATGGATGCCAGGGATGGCCCAAACTGTGAATGTGGCGAATATAGGAATATTAAACACACTTTCTTCAAATGTAGACGTAGACAAAGTCACACAGAAAAACTATGTTATACGTTATTTAGGGAAACGGAGTATATCGTCCTCATAATTTGGGCCCATTTCTGACTTCAAAACAACACTAAACTATATAAAATATTAATTGCCTAAGTGAATATTGAAACCTATGATGAGCACTGATAAGTACATTTTGAGAATTCAAACCACCAAACATGTTTTTAAAGACCTGACGATCGTTTCACCAACAAATGTAGTATTATCAGGGGATAAAAAATTCTAAACTACTTACCACTAAACATCACCTTTTATACTGAGTCTTAAGTAAAGACCAATACCGCGAGGGAGACGCAATCGCAGGCAAATTGTCTGTGTATTGTATTTTAATTGCCGGACGAGATTTTTGAACCTCCTTTATAACTTTACTTGCCAAGTTTCAAAATTTTTATCTGTATCAAAAGCAGAGCGCATACAAAGGATTATAAATCATGGGTATCTATGAGATAAGTTGTAAAGAATGTAATCTTAAATACGATGGGCAGACTAAGAGACTAATTGAGACTAGATTTAGGGAACATCTTGTGCAGCTGAGATACGGTAGTGTAGACAAGACATGCGTGGCACAACATATTTGGGATAATAACCACCACAGAGATAAGGAAGATCTGAAACTAATCAAAAAAGTCTGGACGCAGCAAGTGCGTTATCGAAGTCAATTTTCATAAAAATGTTTTTGATAGCAAATGCAAGCAGACATCAATCTGATTACCGGTATAGCCTATGTAGTAGAAAGAATGTACAATATTTTATCAAAATTACTTATTGTTTGAAAATATACAAAAATTCCCGAAAATAAAGTTTAATGTTGGTTTCCTAACAAACAAAACTTACGTGAATAGCAAATTGAGTTATTCAAATTTGAAGGATTTAATAAAAATTCGCTACCAAAACGCACTTACTGCGTCCAGATTTTTTTCTTACAAAACTGCATCATATTTCGATAAAAAATGCAAGAATGCAAAAACGAATTTGTTCTACAAAAATTAGCTACAAATTATAGACCGTTAAACCATAAACTTTACTAAACCCACAGCGAAAGCATCAACTTAACTAAACCGACAGCCAAAGCATCAGAGAAAGAGTCTATTTGAAATGAATTTTCTGTCAATATTTTAGTAAAATAAAGGACAATGACGGTTGAATCTGAAACTTAAGGGCTCGCAGAACACTCTTCTTGCAACATTTTCTTTTCACAATTTGTATTTGTTTCACGTTCTTTGTCTAAACATTACCAATTTTGACGTTTCAAATTGCGAGTTTGACGTTTTGAGGAAAACCCCAAAATTTGTTTCTTTAGCTGCTCGTAACGTCTTTGCCTTTAAACATAGAGACCTAAATTTTGGTACATTATTCACCCCTTATAATACAAATACGCGTACCAAATTTAGTTGCCTTTACTTTGTTATTTCCGAAAATATAAATTTTTTTAGAAAGAAAACACAACATTTTCCGGAAAAACCTGGGCCGATTTTCCTGGGTAACAAACTTGTCCAAGCCACTTGCAAAAGGAAGGTATTTACCAAATTTGAGCACATTATTTTTTGAGTTATCGGTGTGACACACACACACACACACAAATATATATATATATATATATATATATATATATATATATATATATATATATATATATATATATATATATATATATATCATATAATGTGTTCTAGGGGGCTTAATTAGCGCTCATTCGAAGACATTATTTTTAATTCAAAAGTCGGGATCTTCTCATTAGTGCATTTTTTTAAAGAAAATTCACTAAAAAAATTTTAGTCAACCAGCGAAGCTAGATGCTTACGACAGTATTTATATTTCTAATGCAAAAAAAAACACAAAAGTGCCTTAAACCGAGCGCCACCACTGACATATTCCTTTGTTTGCGCTTTGTCTTTGATCCAGATAAATAACTATTACTTTCTGAGTTATCGGTGTAATACACACAAAGATATAATAATAATAATAATAATAATAATAATAATAATAATAATAATAATAATAATAATAATAATAATAATAATAATAATAATAATAATAATAATAATAATAATAATAATAATAATAATAATAATAATAATAATAATAATAATAATAATAATAATAATAATATATTTATCACAGTTATACAATGCGTGATACAAATAAGCTTGGCTTGTGCTTGTATAAGACATAATTTTTATAAAGGATGCATTCTAAATAAAACTGTCAAAAATGATTAACCTTAACTGTCACTTTACAAATTTTGCTCAGATCTTGCTCTAATTTTTTTTTCAACACCAGCATGTCTCCAACCTTTCTTCATTCTAAACTTAACTTCAAACTACAGTACATCCTTATTTACTTCCAAAAAAAACCTTTAAATGTTAAAATTCTTGCAACTATAATTTTGACATGAATTTTTTACAGGATACTTATATATATATATATATATATATATATATATATATATATATATATATATATATATATATATATATATATATATATATATAGTCAGAAGGGAGGAGTAACAGTCGTTACACGTTAGCGTGCTAAATATTGTATGATATTAAGGGCAATTACGACCAAAAACACGAGGGCTATATCTTAAAGAAAGTCACTCTGTACTAAAACTCGATATATTTTGCCAGGAGTTCCTGGTATCTTCAGGAGCACTAAAAATGAATAAAATCAGCACAAACATCTAGATTATGCATTAACAAACACTTACAGCACTGTAACTAATTATAAAAGCAAGGCCTAAACATTGAAAACAGGGTATATATTATATATATATATATATATATATATATATATATATATATATATATATATATATATATATATATATATATATATATATATATATATATATATATATATATATATATATTAAAACTGACTCTAAAGTCTGTGTTCAAGAGGTTCTAGGGGTCCTAGTTCACGCTAGTTTGACCAAATTTTTGCAAAGTCCAAAAGTCGCGATCTCCTCGTTAGCAAATTTTTTACGAAAATGAGTTGAAAGCCAAAATTATTAAAATGTAAAAGATGCCCTATTAATTGATTATTTTTATAAAATATTTGTTTTTTCGCAATTAATACATTTATGCCATACTACTGTATATTATAGTAATTTAATATTAAACTGGACTGCTATAAGTAAAATGATATTGCTAAAAATGTTTATATATGTACTCCTACCTTTAAAATTAATGGTAAACAATTCTTATCTCAGTTATGTTATTGGACAAAAACTTGTTTTGCACCTCTTTTATCTCGAATTTCTTTAGAATCATTCACTTTCCCGTCGACAATCGTTGTGCACACATATTACATTATTAATTTGTATATTTTTATTTCATTTGCGTCCACGTACGCGTCCATTTGCGACTGATTGGTGGCTTTCAAATAGTTAGGGACCATTTCTTAAGTGCTTTTATTAAGCCACAAATGTCTGAAATATTAAAATTCATCATTAAGTACGGTCTTTACTTTTATCTATTTAAATCAAGTGCAGTGTTATATTTTAAAAATAGTTTATATATCCTAGTTCCTTAAAGAAAGTGTGTGTTTGGTGTCCTTTATGGATGATGGTTCTGGTTCTGGTTATGGTATCTGCGCAGCATATATTTGAATTCAAGGATACTGTAAGATTTAATTATATTTATTAGCAGTCTAACAGTGAATAACCTTAATTTTTATGTAAATGTTATTTCCAAAATAGGGATAGATTATAAAGAAAGGCGGTACATATTTTTGTATGTTTGTAATCCATATGTAGGAACACAATAAGCTTTTATTTCGCTACATAAAGGCGCTAGGGGGTGAATCATGTTACAAAATAAAAATAAAAACCGTTCTATGAAACTTTTAAATTGTATATGGGCGTTTAAACCAAAACAAGTTGTTTCCGTTGCTGGTGATATCTGATGTTCTTTTTACGGAATATTATTTTAAAAAATTCACTAATGAGGAGATCCCGACTTTTAAATTTTGAAAAAACTTCTTTAAAAGAGCGCGAACTAGCCCCTCTAAAACCCATATTCAGGGTCAGTTTCAATTTACATATATATATATATATATATATATATATATATATATATATATATATATATATATATATATACATATATATATATATATATATATATATATATATATATATATATATATATATATATATATATATATATATATATATACAGGGTTATTCACAACGCAATGGATACAGAATGTGTGCGTGTAGAGGACCTCAAACCATGCCAATTTTCTATATAAATTTTTTTTCTGACGCCCATGGTTGGTGAGATATTGACCTCGGAAGATTCTTTAATAATTACAAGAAACAGTTGTATTGCAGCAGTGCTCTAACATAGAACAACCAAATTTGGTAGGTGGTTTTCTTTTATCAACATCCTTATTGGACAAAAATTTGAAGTTGATATAAACTCAAAAGGGGGCGAATTAGGGGTGGGTCACCCTTTTAATGAAGTAATTCTTTTAAATCCTAACCTAATGAAAAGTTAAAATCCATCAATTTTATAGTAAACTAAATTATTTTAACTATTTTTCGACAAACCCCCCGTATTTTTAGAAAATTGAAATATCAAAACAAAATTATGTCCCTTGAAGATTTTATTAAATATTAACATATTTGAAATTTAACAAACGCTATTAAAAACTAATAGATAAAAAAAAACATCAAAAAACACTAAAGATATTGTTCATTAACTGAGAATTTTCCAGCCATTTTGAGCAACAAATTATTATCAAAAGAGTCTGGAAGCAGCAAGTGCGTTATGATAGTGAATTTTCATAGAAATGATCTGGCAGAAAATATTTTATTATAACTTTTTTTTATTGTAACACAAATTTGTTTTTTTTTTGAGATAACATTTTTGTTCGAATGAAAACTCAAAATTTTTCCGGAAAACCTTGTCCGATTCTCCTTACTAACGAACTAATTCAAGTCATTTACAAAAGGAAGGTACAATCCAACTTTTATGAAAATCGGCCTATTATTTTTTGATATATATATATATATATATATATATATATATATATATATATATATATATATATATATATATATATATATATATATATATATATATATAGGGTGGCGCATTAAAAACGAAACAGACCGATTTGCGTCCAGAGAATTTTTTTAAGAAACGCTGAAACGCGTCAATTTTAATACTGAGGGGACATGTTTTGACATAAAACACAACTTTGTCACATCAACTTCTTAAGGGTGGTGATAACAACCCTTATATGGCCCCCTAGATCACCGGATTTAACTCCTTTAGACTGCTTTCTATGGGGCCATTTAAAGAGTAGAATTTACGCAACAGAACCGGAGGCTCTGGAAGAATTACCATGACGCATTGTTGAAGAATGCCGTCTAATAACTCCACAAATGCTCCAAAATGTCAGAGCTCGTTTTGAACAAAATTTGTACTTTTGTATGGAAGCTGGTGGTCAACAATTTGAACACTTACTTAACTTAATAAACATTTTTGAACGTTTGGTTTTGTTTTTTAGTTTTTTTAACGAAGAATTGACTAATTAGTGCATTTATTATCACAATAAATGAAATACGTTCTTGCAACGCCAACTGTGAATAATTTTTAAACGAGTTGATCCAAAAAAATTTGTGTTCTGAATTCAGAAAAGAAAGAGCTTTCAAATGATGTAACACTAGACCCATGTTCCCTATTTAAATAATAAGGGTTGTTATCACCACCCTTAACGGGTTGATGTGACAAAGTTGAGTTTTATGTCAAAACACGTCCCCCTCAATATTATAATTGACGTGTTTCAGCGTTTCTTAAAAAAATTCTCTGGACCCAAATCGGTCTGTTTCGTTTTCAATGCGCCACCCTATATATATATATATATATATATATATATATATATATATATATATATATATATATATATATATATATATATATATATATATATATATATATATATATATATATATATATATATATATATATATATATATTTATCACACCGATAACTCAAAAAATAATGGGCTGATTTTTATAAAATTTGGAATGTACCTTCCTTTTGTAAATGGCTTGGACAAGTTTGTTAGTAAGGAAAATCGGATGAGGTTTTCCGGAAAAATTTTGAGTTTTCATTGGAAAAAAATTTTTATCTGAAAAAATAAAAAAGGTATGATAACCAAATTTGGTAGGTAGGTTTACGATATAAAACATAAATTACACACAAACATTTAGATTTCTATATTACAAGAAAAAAAGTTAAAATAAAATATTTTGTGCCAGATCATTTCTATGAAGATTCACTACCATAACGCACTTGCTGCGTCCAGTTTTTTCTTTAGCGTTTAAGAATTTTTCTGTCAACAATTTATACATTTTGAAAGAAAAAGTTCATAAAATCAAAGATAAAATAGGCCGGTATTTAAATAAATGGGTATAATCAGTTAAATCTCATTTACCGACTTAATTTAAAAACCCTCCTAGTCGGTAATTTATCTGTAATCTTTGGGAGTTTCTAACCATCATCTGCAGTTATTGGAAATCTCTTACAAAAAGAAATGGAGCGAAGGGTCATTATGCAAAAGAGTACTATAAAAAAAAAACAATACCATTAGATTTTAATTCTTTGGCGAATTGGCACTGGGGAATACGTAGAACTGTCAATTCTGTAATTGGAATTGAAACATTTAAACCTTTGAAGCTCGGTGATTTCTGTATCTCAGCTGGGGATGCGGGTTGTGGCAACAAGCCAAATAACCGGTTTGAAATTATTCTTTTGCTATCGTTTTTAGCGAGTCCATTTATTACGGAATCCACACCATGACTCTAGTGATATATCTCTGTGTTGACCCGATATCTAATTTCCCGTTATTTTATTATACAGTGTGTGTACGGAACATTTGGGTTAAATGTAATGCCGAGAAATACCAGAATGTTTGAATTAAAATAAAATGCGCGCTTTAACATTACTAGTTTTTAGAGACTAGCATCGTGGTTCTAATTACCCGTTTAAGACTCTGTGAAGGACCAGGGGAATTGTTTTGTGTGGCAGATTTATAAATACACGTGATAAAAGTAATAACAATTTAATACTACAAGTTAAAAAGTAAAATACAGAGATAAATGTTGTGATCTAATAAGGGTACAATGAAAATGGTGACTTACAGTTGGACAATTGGAGCTGGGTGCTTGCCGTGATCATCACGTGGTGGTGTAGCTGATACCTAGGGCTCCATCTAAAGGGCCGAGGTGGTTCACGTGTCCAGGTGACAACTCTGAAAGCTTGCGGTGTGTTGATGCCGTGGTTGACTGGATTTCTGAGCACGGGTCCGTCACTCGTCGAAAGACTGGCGCTTTCAATACGAGGCTGACGAACCTGTCCACGTGTCTATGGAGACAACCGTGGTTCTTCACTCCGTGCCGCGGGTGAGGCGATCTCCCTGTGATGCTGCCTGACCGCTGGAATGCGAACGGAGTTTACTGTAAGGTGACCACAGCATAATCAGGTATTATGCTGTGTCTTGACTACCGATCACGGTTTAGCCTGTCTTGAACGACGTTACTAGACGCTGGATGAGATAGAAGTGATCGAGACTTGAGATCTCTCGTAGCTGCTTCGCTTGATTCGTGACGCTCGATGACAACTGTCACAGGGATACCAATTTTGTACGCTGCTGTTGTCAACTATTCCAGAAGTGTCACTGTCGTCTCTGTGCCTCTAGTTGCTGTGATCAGGGGAGGTTTACCGACTAAAGATGGGCAGGGTGTGCTAGAGGAGATTGAGGGTGAGTGTTAAAAATATTAGGACACGACAGTGTGGAACGGCCAAATGGAATAAATTCGGTATCTCAATTATTGTACATAGTTATAAAAAATCCCGAAACGCTTCAATTTTAGATTAAAAAATGACAAAAAACGTGACAACTTCAACCCTACATTCGACCCCCTTCAAGTGACTGTTTCAACGGGCTTATGATAACCTCTTTGACAACGTTTTTTAATGTCTATTTCAAAATGCGATGAATTAAAAATTTATTGCAAGCAGTACAAAAAATTGACTAACATAAAAAAATCTATAACTAATTATGTTTCCATCCAGGCCATGAATAAAAAAATATAAAATATGTAATTCTTAACACATTCATCGCGTACTAGATAATTAAACATTTTAACCTGCGCAGAATCCGTTTTTTTTATAAACCTGAGGTTTTTGGAGTTGTAAATTCTGGTGGAGCGAAAATTACCGTAATTTTGCTTTTATTTCTGATTGATTGGCCTATATGTTGCCCCCTGCACCAGACTCCCCAATTTAGAAGCTGGAAGAAAAGACATACTATGGATAAAACTCTGTCTCAGGGCTGCAACTAAATTCATCTGTTGCATTTACCGGTCACCTTCTGACAACAACTTTGCACCAATCTCATCGTGATGACACAATATATTTCCAACGTTTTGGATGTACAAGTCCAAGTCGATGTAATTTGTACATAATTAACCACGAAAGCGTATTGTCCGCAGTATAGAGGATATGCTTCCAGTACACCGCCCCTAATGTGCCGGTCGGGCAGTTTTTCCATTGTTTTTAGCAAGAAGGACATGAGACTTATTGGCCTCAGGGACTTTGCCTGGTCTATTGGACGCCCAGGTTTAGTAACGAATACAACCCTGGCTAGACTCCATGCCCTCGGAATGTACCCCAGAGCCAGGCTGGCCCTCATAATGTGGGTGAGCGCCGGAGCCAGTACGTCTATACCTTGTTGGAGCATGTTGGGCATTATTCCATAAACAAATAAATGTATAATTTTAGTGTGTTGTAGCATAGTTCGTCGATCACAAAAGTTATTTTTTTTACTCTTAATTTTTGCAATAAGTTTTGAAACCATGGCATTTTAGAATAGAGGATAAAGATATCATTCAGATAAGGTGTCAATCTTTTACTTCTTATTTAACAATTTGGGGCTTACAACTGTTACTCAAAGGGGGTTGAATGCAGGATTAAGTTTTTGCATTGCAGTGTGTTTTTTTTTTAAATCTAAAATTGACGTGTTTTGTAATTTTTTATAAATATGCGCAATAATTAAGATGCTGAATTTATTTCATCTGGTTGTTCCACACTATAAATTTGCTTTATCTTTGGATGGAAACGTAAAACAGAAGCAGTAATTTTATTCCTCGGTACACAATGTAGTTAGTCATTTATTTACTTCGAGTACATAGCATACACAAACTCTAATTGTTTGATTACCAAATCTTTAGTGTTTACGTAGTAAAGTCCGGTTGCACAAAGGTGACTAGTTTGCATATGTAACACGGTTACAATATTTGTGTTTACACATTTGCACATTTCCAGTAGAATTTTCCTGCGTTTTTCAATATAAACATTAGACCAGTGGTTCCCAAACTTTTTCGAGTCGCAGGGCCTCTTAAATTATGATTTTATTGTTATAGCGCCCTACTGTAAGCAAAAGTGTAATTTATCATATGCGAGAGATAAGAGAATTTCGGGTCGCAGCAAGTCCGTTATGGTAGCCAATTTTTATTAAATACTTCAAATTTATATAACTCAATTTTCTATAAACGTAGAAAGTGGAGTTTTGGTGCGGAGTAGGAAATACACGAGGGCAACATATCAACCAAATATCATTAAAGCAGCCTCGTTATTTTTTGAGGTACGAATTTTTTTTGCAACAATGAGATTTTTTTTGAAAACCTGGTCCGATAAGGCTTGCTAACGAACTCGTCTAAGCTATTAATAAAAGAAAGCTGCTTGCCGAGTTTGATCAAAATCGGTTAATAACTTTTTGGGTTGTCGGCTGGATACACACACACACACACACACACACACACACACACACACACACACACACACACACACACACACACACACACACACACACACACACACACACACACACACACACACACACACACAAGTTTTTCAAAACATGCTCACCCCAACCACTTTTTAATTTTAGAAGATAAAAAAATGAAATTTGGTATGTTACTATATGAAGTAAATCCATATTGACTGACGTATTCAGTTGTTTTCGGTCACTTCCGGTTTTACGGGAAGTATCTGCAACTTTTGATTTTTAAATTAGACCACCGGTACACCTCATATGTCAACTTTTGATATTTTTGCTTTGAAAATAATAATATTTTAAATTTCAATCCAGTGCCATGACTATGAAAAATAGATTTGATCATCTGATGTTTTTGTCTCTTTTCCTGGCGGGTGAAAAGATTCCCAAATCGTATTTTTAATCATAAATCATTTTTTCAAATGGAACTAGGGTGGCTTATTAGCATATTCGGCAAAAGCATTTTTTTACGAATAATTTTCTACTACACGCCTGGTATTTCGAGTTAAATTGTCTTTATAAACCGCCTTTATAATTTTACATGATTAGAACATTGGAATTTGCCATAAGCGTAATGGCATTTGTAATAAGTAGGCCTGGAAATAACAATTTGACTCCATTGCCAAATATCAACAAATTGTTATTTCCAGACCTACTTGTTACAAATGCCATTAGGCTTATCAATTTATATAGTTTATAACGACAATTTAACTCGAAATACGATGTGTGTGGTACCAAATTATTAACAAGAAAATGTTTTTGCCGAATATGTTAACGAGCCACCCTTGTTGCATTTGAAAAAATTGAGTTATGATTAAAAATACGATTTGGGGACTTTTAACCCGCCAGTAAAAGAGACAAAAAGGATTAGATGATCAAACAGATCAAATCTATTTTTTCATGGCTACTCGATTAAAAAATAATGGTTTTAACATAGTCACAGCACTGTAGATTGAAATTTAAAATATTATTATTTTTCAAGCGAAAATGTCAAAAGTTCACATATATGAGGTGTCATTGTATTCAGAATGTCACTTTCTATCAAATAAACCAACAACAAAAAATACCGGAGGTCCAATTTAAAAATCAAAAGTTGCACACATTTATGGTGAAACCGGAAGTGACCGAAGACAACTGAATACGTTAGTCAATCTGGACTTATGTCATATACTAAAATAACAAGTTTCTTTTTAGTGAAGTTTCTTTAAAAAAATTCACCAATGAGGAGATCCCGACTTTTGAATTTTGAAAAAATGTCTTCAAATGAGCGCTATTTAGGACCCCCGGAACCCAAATCCGAGGTCAGTTTCAGGCTTTATATGTTTCTTCTTCTTTCGGTGCCATATCAGGTCCCCCTAACGTTGGCAATTACATTGGCGAGTTGTTCGCGGTTTTCGGCTAATCTGAATAGTTGTTCGGCACTGCGTATTCCAGTCCAATCGCGAATGTTCTTTAACCATGACATCTGTTTCCTTCCAATTCCTCGGCTGCCCTCGATTTTACCTTTCATTATAAGCTGGAGCACCTTGTATCGGTCTCCTCTAAGAACATGTCCCAGGTATGATATCTTTCGCACCTTAATAGTGACAAATAATTCACGGACGGCATTCGCTCTATTTAATACTGCTTCGTTGGTCTGCATAGCTGTCCAGGGTATTCGAAGCATTCTTCTGTGCAACCACATCTCAAACGCTTCCAGTCGACCGATCGTAGCAGCCTTCAGAGCAGTGTTGCCACCCCTATTACGATTGTAATAGATCTATTACTTTCAAGGTTTGTCTATTACGCTATTACCTCCAAGCAAAATCTATTACTATTTACGATTTTTTAGCTTCCTTTCGTGATCTCTGATCACACAAAAATTTAAATATATTCGTTGCTTGAAGTGTACTTTTTTCTTTATTACCTCTCTCTTGTAATTTCTGGGATGCAGTATCCTGTGCTCTTACATTATCTGATCTTTGTGTCATCTGTCTATGGATACCTCTACCCCGTCTGTGTACTTTTTTCTTTATTACTTCTCTTTTGTAATTTCTGGGATGCAGTATCCTGTGATCTTACATTCTCTAATCTTTCTGTCATCTGTCTATGGATCCCTCTACTCCTTCTGTCAATCAATATAAGTCTCTTACCATGTCAAATAAGTAGCAAACAATTATGCTGTCAGCTGTAAACCTTCAATCTCAAAATCTCAACTACAAAAATAAATATACTAACAAAATACAACAGGACGTAATACCTACACCTAAACAAATATAGGTTAATTCAAAAAAAAAATTTGAAAGTAAAAAAAAAAGTTAAAATTGAACCTACACAGTAAGCATGTGTTAACCTATTCTATTAAACGTGTATTTCATTTATTTGCTACTTATAAAATTGCATAATTCAACATTCCAACAACCTTAAAATCATATTTTGGAATGAAATAGTTTGTTTAAGAAATCAAGCTAACGAAACTTATGTTTCCATGTTTAAAAAAATAATTAATGGCATTATGTTTGCCCCACTCATCGGCTATAGCTGAACGGGTATTTTGTCAGTTAACATTAATTAAAACCAAACCAAGAAACCGTTTATTTGTTTCAACTTGTAGTGCCCTTTTGAGCAGCAGAGAATTATTAAAAGACACCACATGCTACAAATGGAAACAACATGCAAGTAAGTATATTACATTGTAGTTGGAAAAAAGGCTCCATTGAATGTGATCAAGGCATAGAAATGAAAAATGTGGATGATGTTATTTTTGAACTCGAGTGGTTTACTATTCCACAGTCAAGCCAAGTATACTTCCTTTTGTGGTTAATTTGTTCTTTTCGGATAAGTAATATTTTGTAATTTATCTATGTTGAATTTACTCGCTACTACAGTTTATTGAAATTGTCTTTGTTTTAAAACAAAATGTGAATTTATTTTATTTATCAATAAAACTTTGATGAAAAGCAATTGTTGTATTTATTCCTTTTAAAGGAATTGCCTGTAATTAAAATCTTTTTAAATTAAAGTTTCGTTTAATTAATATATTTTAAATGTAAATACGCAGAAATGGTATATTTAAGATTCCCCCAAACTCGTTTACAAGTGACGCTAGTTGTTCTTTGCCATTGTTAGATTGCGCTATGTAGCAGACAGCAATGATTTACGACTCGGTTGTTCTAAAAGAGTTCTGTGCTGAAATTTTACTTTCCTCTTGATTGTTCGTTTCCTATTATAGATGGCGCCACCTAACATTTTCTATTACCCAGCTTGTAAATCTATTACTATTTCATACTATATGGATCTATTACCATTGAAGCAAATCTATTACTGTTATCTATTACCGAAAATTTCCTCAGGGTGGCAACACTGCTTCAGAGTCCAGGTCTCAGTTCCATACAACAACACGGACCAAATATAACATTTGATCATTCTTTGACGCAATCTTAGGTTTAAGTTGTCGTTAGAGAAAAATGATTTCATTCTCATGAAAGTTAAGCGCGCTGTTTCAATTCTGCACTTTATCTCTTTATCAGGGTCTAAGTGTTCTGTGATATAACAACCAAGGTATTTGAATTGGGTAACTCTCTCAATGTTTTGTTGGTCTATCTGTAGGAAAGCATCGGCGTGCGGTTGGCGACTGAATATCATAAATTTTGTCTTATTGATATTTATTTTCAAACCCATTTCCCTTCCTGTCACGTTTACACTATCCAACAACTCTTGAAGGCCCCGGACACTATCGCACAAGATGACCGTATCGTCGGCATATCGAATGTTATTAATCAGTTCACCGTTAATCTTCACTCCAAGGTCTTTATCTTGCAAAGTCTTCTTAAAGATTTTATCCGAGTATATGTTGAACAATAGCGGGGAGTGCGACATTCATCGGTTAGTCTTCCATTGATTCGGACCACTGCTTTCTGCTTCCAATATAAGTTCTCTATAATTTTCAGATCTCTCTCATCGATTCCCAAGGTTCTTAGTATGTTTAAAAGTGTTTCATGCTGAACCCTATCAAAGGCTTTTTCATAGTCTATGAAACATACATAAATATCCTCGCGTTGGTCACGACACTTTTGAAGAAGTATATTTAGGGCAAAAAGTGCTTCCCGGGTGCCTAGTGCATTCCTAAAGCCAAACTGCGTCTCATCCAGGTCCTCCTCGCACTGACTTCTTATCCTTCCATGTATTATGCGAAGAAATACCTTTAATGTATGACTCATCAGGCTAATTAATCTATATTCGCCGCACTTCTTTGCTCGCTGTTTTTTCGGAAGTGCTACAAAAACAGACTTCAACCATTCTTCGGGTATTTCACCAGTAGTATATATATTGTTAAAAAACTTAACTAGAACATTGATGTGATCTTCGTGGATCATCTGTAAGAGCTCTGCTGGGATGTTATCTGGACCAGTTGCTTTCTTGGTTTTGGCTGATTTTATGGCATGGAGAACTTCGGATTTTAAAATTTCTGGCCCTTCGTCTTGGTTTGCATTACCCTGCATGTTTGGCCTGTCATCTTCAAATAATTCAGTCACATTTATATGTTTATATATATATATATATATATATATATATATATATATATATATATATATATATATATATATATATATATATATATATATGTCACACCTATAACTAAAAAAATAATGGACCGATTTTGATAAAACTTGGTGAGTACCTTCCTTTTGCAAGTGGCTTGGACAAGTTCGTGATCCAGGAAGATCCGCCGAGGTTTTCCCGAAAAATGTTGTGTTTTCTTTCGAAAAAAATTGAAAAAAATGTATATCTCCAAAATTAACACAGTAAGAGCAACCAAATTTCATTAGCGGGTTTATATTATTATAGGCAAGTTACCTACCAAAATTTAGCTCCGTAGGTTAAAGGACAAAACAGTTACAGGCATTCAAAGAAAAATAAATATGGGTTCTCCTCAAAACGCCAAAATCGCGATTTTAAACGTCAAAATTGGTGACTACCTTCCTATTGCAAGTGGCTTGGATAAGTTCGTTAGCCAGGAAAATCCGCCAAAATTTTCCCGGAAAATTTTGTGTTTTCTTTCTAAAAAAAATTATATCTCCAAAATTAACAAAGTAAGGGCAACTAAATTTATACGCAGGTTTATGTCATAATAGGCAAGTTACCTTCCAAAATTTAGCTCTGTAGGCCAAAAGACAAAAAAGTTATAGGCATTTAAACAAAAATAAATTGGAGTTTTTCACAAAACGTCAAAGTTGCGATTTAAACGTCAAAATTGGCAACATTTAGGAAAATAACTTGAATCTAATACGGGCTATGGAAATAAAATGTCTCAAGAAGAATGTTTTACAAATCCTGAAGTCTTAGTTCCCACCGTCATTGTCCTTCATTTTAATAAAATGTTTCCAGAAAATTCATTTCAAATAGACCCTTTATCTGACGCTTGGCAGTAGTCTTAGCTATAGAGTTTATCGTTAATGGTATATAATTTTTGTAGAATTTTCGTAAAAAAAATCAATAAAGCTCAATATATCTGTTATTATACAAGATATGAAAAAAATTGTATATATTAATTATAGGGTGTCTTGAGCTACATCTTGACAAATTATTTCTACAATCACAGGGTAGCCCATAAGTCGTTGGTGATACAAATTTTCTTTTTTTTTTTAATCAAACACGCCTTTGTTATTGCATTTTTGCATTGTCCATCGAAATATAATGCATTTCTGTAAGAAAAAAAAATCTGGATGCAGTAAGTGCGTTATAGTAGCGAATTTTTATCAAATGCTTAATATTTGATTAGCTCAATTTGCTATTAACCTATAAGGTTGACCAAAAAACGAGTTTTTTCGGGAACACTTTAAGTTTACTTTCGGAAATTTTTGTACATTTTCAAACAATAAAGTTATTTCGATGAAACATGGCACATTGTTTTTACTATATAGATTATACTGGTAACCAAATTTGATGCCTGCTTTCTTAAAAAAACACACATTATTGCTATTAAAAAATAGTTTTATGAAAATTCACTACCATAACGCACTTTTGCAAAACACCCGGAATATTATATAAACCTATAAAATTGTAAACGGCCCCTAGTTTCGGGTTCTGGGGGCCCAAGGTGCAACTGCTCTCTGCCGTCGGTGATTGGCCATAGTCGTGGAAACAGACCGACGTTAAAGGAACAAACGCACACGACACACACACACATCTACAACTGTCACCCGATTAACCTTTTAACCATTTTTAGACGATTAAGCCTAAAAAAGTGTAATAGCATTTATAGAAAAGGCACAAATTGATATTTTCCTAAAGTGATCGCATCACAAAAGCACATTATTTTTTATGTATGTGTCTTTAAGATAAATTAACATTTATACGTATTTTCATATGTTAGTGGTAATGCTGTAAAGCTTTGAGTAAAGTGAACATGCGAGAATAATCATAAAGCACATATAAACAGCTTTTATCATTATCCTTATCAGCACATTGAGTGTGTATAATACGTTAGTGGAAGCTTTTATCACTTTAGTGCTTTCACGTATGTTCATCAAATGCCTCACGCAATGTTATATTTCCGAAATCAGGCTTTCTGTGTGAGAATATGGGATGTTTTATGAAGAAATTTGTAATTCCTTGACATGTCATAAAGTCAATGTTAATTTCCTTGCGAAATCATTTAAAAATCATAATAGTATGCATGCACAACATTTTCATAAATAGTAATTTGACACCTCTTATTATTTTGAATAACCCTTAGTATACCCACAATTGGGAGAGTTTTATTTATATTGGTAATAAGGTTCAAAATACAAATTAGCAACGTTTCCTTCTGTATCACATGATTGTACGCATCTAGGCCATCGGCGTGGTACACGTTTTTTTGCATTGTTTAATAGAATTTGACACTGGATGTTGTAACTTTAGGTTTTCGAGTGTTACCACAGCATCAAGAGTGAGTAGATATTTTTATACTAAGTGAGTGGTGGACGTGCCGCCACCTAGTTGCGGAACCAAGTAGTATGTTGTCACGCCAGCTCCAAATAACACAAAGTGTTAAAAAAATAGAGACTGTATACAACTAACTAACAATTTAGAAAATTGTCAGACCTGGCCCAATATAAGGACAAAGTATGTAAGAGTAGATGCATTCTCGCAACAATTGGAACCGTAGACCGGTTTCGCTCTCATTAGAGCTCTTCAGTACGGCATACTAATTGTAGCAAAAATTCACCAAAAGTAATACGGCTATAGTATAGCCAGCCTTAAAATACTAAATAACTGACAACATACTACTTGGTTCCGCAACTAGGTGGCGGCACGTCCACCACTCACTTAGTATTTTAAGGCTGGCTATACTATAGCCGTATTACTTTTGGTGCATTTTTGCTACAATTAGTATGCCGTACTGAAGAGCTCTAATGAGAGCGAAACCGGTCTACGGTTCTAATTGTTGCGAGAATGTATCTAGTCTTAGATCTTTTTAATTATTTTGAAAATAAGTAAGTTTTCATACAAGTATCTCAAAGAGTGTAATATTTGCATTTTCATAAAAGAAATTTGATTTTAGTTAGACGTTAGAGTTTTACACCAAGTATTTGGAGGGGTGTGACGTTTGTGAGGGTCGGTAGTGAATTGTATAAAAATGCTATAAATTTCAAAAGCCTTCTGAAGGCTTGGTAATACTGTAATTCCCTTTTCAGAACCATCTGATAAACTTGACTGAAACAAATTAGCAGCTGATCCAGATGCGCTTTATCAATTGCTGAACGATATAGACTGTGATTTTGAATTGGATGATTTATCTATTTAGCGTATGGGGTTACAGTACGATACACGTGATAGAAGTATACAAAATATACAAAACATACAAAATACAAAACACATATAAACAGAGAAATTTCAAATATATAAGGACAAACATAACTATTATGACAAACTATATATCTACATCCAAATTGCTAAAGCTATTCGATTGCCTCTGATATGGCTTTCATAAAATCTTTGAGGCCACAAGCGTAGAAATGGTTAGGACATTTTGATACGATGTGGTGAATAGTTTGCCGCGAAGATCCGTAATCACATTGTGGGGTTATGCTCTGCCCCATTTGTGTAAGAAGTCACCAAATTTCCCGCAACCTGTTCTAACTCGGTTGAGCTTTGACCATAGTCGGCGTGGCAGGTCGGATCTGTTGAAACAGTGTGTTGGATCATCTAGTTGAATGTAGTGGTTTCCTGCAGTTTCTGTCCATATGGTAGTCCATTTATTAGTCGCATGAAAGTTTTCGTTCGATTCTTATGCTGATCGGATGGCTGGATGTCTTGATTTTAGCCGAAGATATTGTCCCGCCAGGTATGGGATATCGGTATGGATTGGTAGGACTGCGTTAGCCATGATTTTTCTATATTCCCTGATGAGAGCTTCAGTTCGTTGGATATCTGGTGGTGTGATATTACGAGCACTGGGAGCCAGCGCGTTGTTATTGGCCGTATGGTCCCAGCAATCAGTCTCATTGTTTGGTTCAGTTGCACATCTACTTTTGCAAGACAGCAATATTCTGCGACAGAGTATACCAAGGCTAGAGCCGCTGTCCGAAGTACTGTCGATGTAGCTCCCCATGTTGTTCCAGCAAGTTTGGCTATGACGTTATTGCGCGTTCTCAGCTTACCAGCCACGTTTCCAAGATGTGGATTGAATGTCAGCGATCGATCCAGTGTCACGCCCAAATACTTTGGGTTTTTATTGTGGTTAAGGTTCCTGCCATTAAATTCCACCCGCAGGGTATCATTCGCTTGCCGGCTCGGTAGATGGAAGCAGCAGACTTAGACGGACTTGGGCACAGTCTCCACTTTCTGAAGTAATCATTAAGCTTGGTCATGTCTTCATTCAAAGCATGTTCAGTCGGTAATTTGAGTTTGTGCTGGTAGTAAATCGCTAAGTCGTCTGCATATGCAAATTTTCTACACCTCGTTTCAGGTAGGTCAGCTATATAGAGATTGAATAGGAGTGGGGCGAGCACCGATCCCTGCGGGAGGCTATTGTTCAGTTTCCTATTACTGCCCATAGCAGCGTTAACAAAGACCTGGAATAGTCTGTTTGATAATAGGTTGTTAATTAAGTGGCACGTTTTCAGGCATGGCATAACTCTGAGCAATTTGTATATTAGGCCCTCCCTCCATTGGGTGTCATACGCCGCAGAAAGATCAATGAACGCTACGGATGTTCTGAGTTCCCTCTCAAACGCCGCTTCGATGTGAGTCGTCAGGGACAGGACCTGGCGAGTACAGCTACGACCACCCCTAAACCCAGCGTGTTCCACGGGGATCACTGCATCAACTGGTAGCTCTCGGGTAGCTCCTGTGGTTTTCCAGGTTTTAGGATGGCAATAATCTTTGTTTTCTTAAATTCTGGTGGTAGGCTGCCTGTGTTAAGGATGTCATTGAAAAATTTCACGAGCCAAAGTCGAGTCGTCCCACCACAATTAACCAGGAATTCGGGGTAGCTGCCATCGAAGCCCGCTGCCTTCCCAATTTTTGTATCCCTGAGGCCCTGTTCTAATTCCTTGGCAGAGAAGTCACGTGAGAGCTCGGACAATGAGGGGGTAGAACGTTTAAGATATCTCAGGGATTTCTTGACGTCTCTTATGTGGTTTTTATCGGAAGGTGCACGAGAAACGTCAACTATGCGGTTGGCTATTTGGTTTGGGTTTATTGATTTATTTCCCACAACCTTTCGGTTACATTCCCCAAGCATTCGCAACAGGCACCATGCCTTCCTGCTGGACCGTGTAAAGTTCATGCGTTCCATAGCAGAAGACCATTTGTTCATTCTGATGGCATCAATGGATCACAGTAGCTGGTCAGCAATTTCCGGGTCCTCTGAGTCCTCGAACTCCCTGCATAGTGACTGGCTTTCCTCGTTCCATCCAGGGATATACTCCCGGCGGTAGCCTCGAGGGACATGTTTTTTGGCTACAGCTATCAGTAGGCCTACAAATCGGTGGTAGTTTTTAGCCTTTAGTTGGATGAAGCGGACGCACATATCGATTTCCGCTGCATACGTAGTCCAATTCGCCCTGCCGAAGTTCCATCGTGGCCTAGGAACAGAATTGACCACTGGTATTTCGATCCTCACTGCAATCACAACGGGGCGATGTTGAATATGTGGGAAGTCCGATAGTACAGTGCGTGAGTTAGATAAAGGTTGTTATCGTGAGTTACTTGATATAAAACAGAGATCTGGATTGTAGCCCTGACGCCACCTTCTTGAGAAAAACGTTGGCTTATCTTTGGCACTGAAAACCAAGTGGGGGTTGTTGGTTGCGGCCCAGTCTACGAGCTCCTCTCCATTGTCATCATTATTCTCATATCCCCACAGATTGTAGTGACTATTGAAATCTCCTACGTAGAGCGTTGGATTTTTTGATGGGATTCTTATGACATTCACAGGCCATGAGATTGTAGGCGGTTTGTAGGTGTTTACAATAACTAGATCGTTGACTTTTATAGTGATCGTTAGTATGTCTTCTTCAGAGCTACACTCGACCAATTCAACACCTTGCATGCCCCGCTTTGCATATGTTGCGGTGCCATAAACAGCACTGTAAGTTGCCCCAATCAAGCGATATCCAGGACTCTTGCTTCTTCTGAGAAGCTCATCCTCTGAGGAGGTATGTGTCTCTTGAATGGCTACGACGTCAATTTCGTTTTCAACGAGTATTTTAAAAAGGGTTTACCCTACTAATACCCTCGATATTCAGTTGGCATATTCGTACAGAAGGTCCGATATGTTTCGTTAATAGGCCCTGAAATGTGCCATTAGTACTAGGCTGGTCCACGATCCAAGTGATCGAAGAGATCATACTATCAGCCAGGAGACCAAAATGACCGGTCTGGCTTCCCAAAGTGTTAGTTCATTTAGTTCACGTCTACTAGTAGACGTTATCCAGGGTGCACCACGGGGAGGCGAACTAACATTACACCCCAATTTGATGATGATGACAGTGATGACGGTTAGGAAGCCAGTGAAGAAAAATCGTGCTCCGATGAGAATTGCCAAGACAGTGAAAACGAAGATACCGTAGAACAACCTGAAACTTCGGCTGGTCTCAGCAATGCACAAATTTTTGCTTGGAGCAAAGCTGCCTTCAAAAGTGATTTTTATTTTCAAGATACACATACTGATTCAACTGAGGTTTTAACACACCTTGGGGTTATTTCAAGAAATATCTGGCAGACCCATTTTTTTAACTTTGCGTTGAACATACTCATTAGTTTTTTAAAGAAAATTCACTAAAAATACAAAGTTATAGATTGTGTAAAATAAGAAATAGCAGCATTTTTTGTGTGCGAATTGGTTAGAGCTAGCCTTATTACTATTAATTTAACAAGTATGTAAATTGTTTGAAGCTTTTTTGCATTAAAATAAAAGTGGGTAAACGAATTACTTTGGATCTAATTTTGTGCTGCTGAGAGTATTTGCCAAACATCAAGTAACTTGAGGAGATAATTGACTGTCGATAGATAAACAAAGATAGATTTAAATCTAATTAAATGTCATGTATGTTTCTACAAAAAGTTTGATTCAATGAAGAAAATCTAATGATTAAGTCTCGCTTCCTTCCATCTTCATTTAAGTTACTTCTATTAGTTAACGAGGACATTATGCAAAAGAGGTAACAGTGATTACTCGAAGCAGATTGAAAGTTAGGTTGAAGACAAATTTCATACTGCTTGGATATAAACTGGTTCAGTGCCTCTTTGTTCTAACAGTTTTAGGAGCTCACAGGAATAATTACATATTACGCCCTTTACGAAGTTAATATGCATGAACATATTTAATTTGGATTCTAACGCTTCTACATAAATTCCACCACCTGTAACAAAGCAGCCAATGTCTTTATCCTTAGTAGCATGGATATGAAATAGGAAATATCAATCAACTAATTTTCTTAACGAGTTTAAATATAAATTACCATATGCAAATAAAATCGAGTTTGATACAGTGCGTTCTAAGAACACAAATACAAGCAAATGTTTTCTAGCACATCTAGCGATGCTTTATATTTATTTGTCTATTGCTTAACTGAGTTATTTATTCATTTGCTTTTCAATAATAATAATAATCGTGTCCAGCATAGAATTTAAAGAGTGTACAGAAACTCCGGATTTAGTTGCTTTCGTAACGTATCCCGGTTGTGAATACGGATGGAAGGTGGTGGTCTTCGCAATACTTTTTAGTGAATTTTATTTTTTAAAAAATCACCAATGAGGAAATCCCGACTTTTGAATTTTCAAAAAATTTCTTCAAATGAGCGCAAACTAGGACCCCTATAACCCATATCCGGGGGTAGTTTCAATTTTTATATGTTTATACACACACATATATATATATATATATATATATATATATATATATATATATATATATATATATATATATATATATATATATATATATATATATATATACTTTTAAAGCCGTTTAGCTGTCGTGGTTACCGTGGCAATAATAAAGCAAAAATTGCTTTTTTTCATAATTTTATTATCCAACCTCACTAAAATTTAATAGCCCTGTATGCAGATAATTGATAGATTAAAAAGTCTGGACGCAGTTAGTGCGTTATGGAAGTGAATTTTCATTTTAAAAAAATAATAGCAAATATGTCTCTTTAATGCAAGCAGGCACCAATTTGGTCACCTGGTATAACCTATATAGTAGAAACAATGTACCATATTTTATCGAGATAACTTGTTTGAAAATGTACAAGAATTTTCCGAAAATAAACTTAAAATGTTTCCGAGAAAACTCGTTTCCTAGCCGACGAAGCTTAGGGTAATAGCAAATTGAGTTATTGAAATTTGAAGCATTTAATGAAAATTGGCCAGCAAAATGCACTTACTGCGTTCCGATTTTTTTTTACAAACTTACATCATATTTCGATGAAAAATGCAAAAATGCAATAGTGAAGGTTCAAAGAACATTGCAGGTATCACCAACGACTTATGGGCCATCCTCTGCTTGTCAAAATAATTTTATAAGACACCCTATAAATAACGTATACAATTTGTTCTCGTATCTTGCACAATAACAATTATATTGAGCTTTTCCTGTAAACAGAAAGTAAACCGGATATGGATTCTAGGGAGCCTAGTTTGCGTTCATTTGAAGAAATCTTTTTAAAAATCAAAAGCCCCGGTCTACTCATTAACGAATTTATTCTACGAAAATTAGCTAAAAATTATAGACCGTTAAACCATAAGCTTACCTAAAACTACTGCCAAAGCATCAGTTTAAGTGTTTATTTGAAATGAATTTTCTGGAAATATTTAATTAAAATGAAGGGTAATGATGGTTGAAGCTAAAACTTAAGGGCTTGCAGAACACTCTTTACATAATCCATATTTCTTTCAGGTTCTTTGCCTAAAAGTTGCCAATTTTGACGTCTCAAATCGCGACTTTAACGTTTTGAGGAAAACCCCATTTTTTTTCTTTAAATGCCTCTAACTTTTTTGTCGTTAAAGTTACAGACCTAAATTTTTGTAAATGGTTCACTCTTTATATATATATATATATATATATATATATATATATATATATATATATATATATATATATATACAAGTCGGGATCTCCCCATTAGTGATTTTTTTTTAAATTCATTAAAAGAGGCACTTGTGAAGCCACGGGAAATGTCTACGACTGTATAAAATATGGAACGGTTTCACTAGGTTAGGGTAAAAACAAACAACCAGATATGCTATTCAAATTGAAATAGGTCTTAAAACTTTTATGTCCTCCTTATCAGAATATTTTTTATACAAAAACTCGCTAAAAAAATCATATTAGATTCAATTCAGATTAGATAACGGTAAAGTGAAATGAGATTTAAAAAAAAATGATAAAAAGTGAAGTCACTAACTAAGATTAGAACTCGTCATGTCGGAGTCGACTATCCGATATACACGGCTTACCCAACTGGGCTACGCTGGACGTATATGTACAAGCAGCTAGCAGGTATATCTCGTAATACATGTTAAACGTCTAACGTTACTATTTACACAAAACAGTTTTGATTTACAATAGATTTTGTGTTCATATTTTAACGAAATAAACTTAGACACATAGCTAGGAGCTTGTTAGTTATTTCTTGTCGTATTTGTCACTCATATTCGTACTCTACCATAATTCTCAATTTTGACGTTTTAACTTTCTTGTATCAGATTTAATTATTTAAAAATTAATCAACCTCTAACTTCTTTGTTTTTCAACATAGAGATCTAAATTTGTCACATAGAATATTCGTTATGACAGAAACCAGCATACTAAATTTAGTTGCCCTTACTTTGTTATTTACAGAGATATAATTTTTTTCGAAAGAAAACACCACATTTTCCGGGAAATCCTACATATAAAAATTGAAACTGACCCTGGATATGGGTTTGGGAGGGCCTAGTTCGCGCTTATTTGAAGAAATTTTTTCAAAATTCAAAAGTCGGGATCTCCTCATTAGTGAATTTTTTTAAAGAAAATTCACTAAAAATGGGGTTTTATTTTTTTAAAAAATTGATTGTTATCAAGGTGAGCTGTCTGAAAATGCACAGGTCGCAAAAATATGCCAGAAAATTTGTTCAACAGCGTTTATTAAAAAGCTTTTTTTAATATATTTTTTATTATTCTTATTATTACAAATATATGCCTGTCTCTGTATGTGTGCCCATTTTTACGATATTTTTGTATGGGAAAGCAACAAAATAACACACTCCACTTTGAAAAGCTTATGGGAGCTTGATACACAAGCTAGTTAGAGAAGTTAACAATAAAAACAAAACAATGCGAACTTCAAATCAACTTTGCAAACCAAATTTTAGATTACCTGCTTCTTAGGATGATCTCATTTAATGTTTGTAGGTAATAACAACTGATTCGTTATGGATCTCGTTTCCACAAACAGTTTTTGTGTGTGTTTATTTGTAATGGGAGAATTCTATTAGAACTTATGACAACGCGTTCATTATGTCGACAAGACATAATAATTGAAAGTTTTCCCATTGAAAGTTCTAGCCCAAACAAGAACATTTACCTGTTCTTCGAAATACATGGCTTTATCAGAAGTTGGTGCTATATTTCCTAATCTGTTATAGCTGGTTTTGCTTTTAAGAAAATCTATCTGTTTGTACCGACAAAAACTTGCTTTATTATTTTAAAAGTGTCAGTTGCAAAATTAGCTTTAAAATTTTATAGTTTTTCTTCTAAAAATACTGATTTAGAACGGCAAAATTCCCACCTGTCCGTGGCTTAGTCTTGTTTGTCTGTTAGCCTTGACGAGCCCCTAGGCGACAGTGTCCTTGTTTTGATCGCTAACCAAAAAAAACACAAAAAATATACAAAAAATAAAATGGAAACAAAAAAAAATACAAAAAAAATCTCGGGACGCAGCAAGTGCGTTATGGTAGTGAATTTTCATAAAACTATTTTTTAATAGCAATAATGTGTGTTTTTTTAAGAAAGCAGGCATCAAATTTGGTTACCAGTATAATCTATATAGTAAAAACAATGTGCCATGTTTCATCAAAATAACTTTATTGTTTGAAAATGTACAAAAATTTCCGAAAGTAAACTTAAAGTGTTCCCGAAAAAACTCGTTTCTTGGTCAACCTTATAGGTTAATAGCAAATTGAGCTATTCAAATATTAAGCATTTGATCAAAATTCGCTACCATAACGCACTGACTGCGTCCAGAATTTTTGTTCTTACAAACATGCATTATATTTCGATGGAAAATGCAAAAATGCAATAACATAAGGCGTGTTTGATTAAAAAAAAAAAGAAAATTTGTATCAACAACGACTTATGGGCCACCCTGTAATTGTAGAAATAATTTTTTTAAGATGTAGCTCAAGACACCCTATAATTAATATATACATTTTTTTCATATCTGTTATAATAACAGATATATTGAACTTTATTGATGTTTTTTACGAAAATTCTACAATAATTATATACTATTAACGATAAACTCTGTAGCTAAAGCTACTGCCACGCATCAGAGAAAGGGTCTATTTGAAATGAATTTTCTGGAAACATTTTATTAAAATGAAGGACAATGACGGTTGAAACTAAGACTTCAGGGTTTGTAAAACATTCTTCTTGAGACATTTTATTTCCATAGCCCGTATTAGATTCAAGTTCTTTTCCTAAATGTTGCCAATTTTGACGTTTAAATCGCAACTTTGACGTTTTGTGAAAAACCCCAATTTATTTTTGTTTAAATGCCTATAATTTTTTTGTCTTTTCACCTACAGAGCTAAATTTTGGTAGGTAACTTGCCTATAATGATATAAACCCGCGTATAAAATTTGGTTGCCCTTACATTGTTAATTTTGGAGATATAAATTTTTTTCGAAAGAAAACACAAAATTTTCCGGGAAAACCTCGTCAGATTTTTCTGGATAACGAACATATCCAAGCCACTTGCAAAAGGAAGGTACTCACCAATTTTGACGTTTAAAATCGCGATTTTGACGTTTTGAGGAGAACCCAAACTTATTTTTCTTTGAATGCCTGTTACTTTTTTGTCCTTTAACCTACGGAGCTAAATTTTGGTAGGTAACTTGCCCCTAATGATATAAACCCGCGTGTGAAATTTGGTTGCCCTTACTTTGTTAATTTTGGAGATATTCATTTTTTTTAGATTTTTTTCGAAAGAAAATACAAAATTTTCCGGGAAAACCTCGGCCGATTTTCCTGGCTAACGAACTTATTCAAGCGACTTGCAAAAGGAAGGTATGTGCCAAATTTTATCAAAATCGGTTCATTATTTTTTAAGTTATAGGTGTGACACATAAATATATATATATATATATATATATATATATATATATATATATATATATATATATATATATATATATATATATATATATATATATATATATATATATATAAACATATAAAGTCTGAAACTGACCTCGGATTTGGGTTCCTGGGGTCCTAAATAGCGCCCATTGGAAGAAATTTTTTCAAAATTCGAAAGTCGGGATCTCCTCATTAGTGAATTTTTTTTAAGAAAATTTACTAAAAACGATGAAAAATTCAAGAAATTAAAAAAAAAACACTTCCCTAGTAAGATATTAATAATATTAATATACATAATTAATAGCTAATAACAAAACATGTTATTTTTATTTACATTATATTTAAGTAATATCAATTTGTAAAGCTATGGTCAAATAGGAGGCTCACTGAACGACATTAAAAGACACAAAAATAAATCCATATGATTGTATCTGCGAAATCAAACAAACAAAAATCTTCAAAAGTGTGACCAATGGACTTAAGCATCCCAAACACGCGCACACACCTACAGAACGGCAAAATTGATGATTTTTAAACAAGGATTCTGCTCATGATGTGTGGAAAATATTGCACTAAATGCCTTCGAGATAGCGTACATTTATGTTTCAAGTGCTACTCTTCTTCGTTTGGTTAAAATGTCCGCAAAAAATCTATTTTAATATATATATATATATATATATATATATATATATATATATATATATATATATATATATATATATATATATATATATATATATATATATATACTGTACCCCAAATTGGTGATCCATGTATAGGGATCTCAGAAACTATAAGAGATAGAGAAACTGTTAAATAGGGAAAGTTGTAGGCAATTTTATTACCAATCAAACGCTGCTTATCCAACTCTCCTAACTTTTTGTTTTTGTGATTTTTTGAAACTAAAAAAAAAGGTGCTGTGATATAACTTTTTTATTTATCAAAATTTTTGAATTATGTAAAAACATCTTCACAGCAACGTTTAGAATTCAATTATCTAGTCAGAACCTCGGTGGTTCAGTGGTAAGAACGTGTGCCTCTGAACCGAAGGGTACTGGGTTCAATCCCGGAGTACCCCTTTCACTTTTTCAGTACAAACTGTAAAATTAACATCAACCGACGTTTTGGCATTGTATATGAGCAAGTTAAATGTCTGCACGTTCCGGCCTTCGGAGGGGGCGTAAAGCCGTCGGTCCCGTGTCCATGCGATGTTGGGCATGTTAAAGATCCCTACCCTCTTTACAGAAAGACAGGGATTCGGCAAAATGTCCAGGATAGTGAGGTGAAACTGTTCCCTGGCGTCGGTGATTGGCCATAGTCGCGGAAATAGGCCGACGTTAAAGAAAAAAAACACACACACAATTATCTAGTCAGGTTTCATGTTTATTGTTAAATAATCGCTAGGCGATTGTGAAGGACGCCATATTGGATTTTGGCAGCCTAGAAAAGACCATTAATTTTTGCTTTTCAAATCATATCACAAAAGATGGGTTAGAAATTTGAAAAAAAAACAAGATTTGAAGATTTATTAATACATACATATGGCAACGTCGCATCTGTAAAGTAAAAAAAAGGAATAACATGAACCTTAAAACATTGCGCGCTATCTATTTAACGAAGACTGGACAGAATATTAATTATAAATACAAACAATATTAGCAACAACACATCGAACATCGAATAACATTATAAAACAGATAAATAAACCTTAAACACAACAATAAATTAAAAATCAACATATACTATTAAGAAACAAATAACAAAGTTGGCGCCTTAGAAAAGCAAAGAAAAATAACAAGTATCACTTTTAAAGTTCAAAATGTTCGCCATTTTTGTCAATACATTTCTGGCATTTTTTATTACTGAATTGGTAACCCGTTCTAAAGTATGTCTATTAATTCCAGCAAATAGCTCCCTTGCCCTTTGAATTAACATGTTTCTGCAGGTGGATCGAATTCATACATTTCATTTTTTACATGTCCCCACAAGTAAAAATCCAGAGGCGTAAGATCTGGACTCCTTGCTGGTCATAATACTGGACGGTTATTTAAAATTATTCTTTGCCCGAATGTGTTACGGAGTAGAGTCTGTACCTCTCTAGAATTATGAGCAGGAAAACCATCATGCTGAAACCAAACATTTTCAAATTGAATCTCTGGCACCGCTTGTCTGATTGCAGGGGTTCTTTGGGTTTGTAACATATCAAAATAACGCCGGCTATTAAGTGTATCAGAGTAAAAAAATGGCCCAATTAACTGGTTTCCTAAAGAACAAAAACTCTGGACGCAGCAAGTGCGTTATGGTAGTGATTCCTTTTTAAGAAAGCAGGCATCAATTTTGGTTACCAGTATAACCTATATAGTAAAAACAATGTGCCATGTTTCATAAAAATAACTTTATTGTGTGAAAATGTACAAAAATTTCCAAAAGTAAGCTTAAAGTGTTCCCGGAAAAACTCGTTTCTTGGTCAACCTTATAGGTTAATAGCAAATTGAGCTATTCAAATTTGAAGCATTTAATGAAAATTCGCTACCATAACGCACTTGCTGCGTCCCGAATTTCTTTTCTTACAAACATGCATGGCTAAAAAATTCAAAAATGCAAAAACATGAGGCGTTTTCGAAAAAAGATTATTTGTATCACCAACGACTTTTGGGCTACCCTGTGATTGTAGAAATATTTTTTTAAGATGTAGCTCAAGACACCCTATAATTAATATATACAAATTTTCTTCATATCTTGTATAATAACGGATATATTGAGCTTTATTGATTTTTTACGAAAATTCGGCAAAAATTATATACCATTAAACGATAAACTCTAAAGCTAAGGCTACTGCCAAGCATCAGAGAAAGGGTCTATTTGAAATGAATTTTCTGGAAACATTTTAGTAAAATGAAGGACAATGACGGTTGAAACTAAGACTTCAGAGTTTGTAAAACATCCTTCTTGAGACATTTGATTTCCATATCCCGTATTAGATTCAAGTTCTTTGCCTAAATGTTGCCGATTTTGACGTTTTAAATCGCAACTTTGACGTTTTGAGGAAAACCCCAATTTATTTTTCTTTAAATGCCTATAACTTTTTTGTCTTTTGACCTACATAGCTAAATTTTGGTAGGTAGCTTACCTTTAAGGATATTAACTAGCGTACCAAATTTGGTTGCCCTTACTTTGTTAATTCCGGAGATATAAATTTTTTTCGAAAGAAAACACAAAATTTTCCGGGAAAACCTGGGCAGATTTTCCTGGCTAACGAACTTATCCAAGCCATTTGCAAAAGGAATTTTTCCACCAAATTTAGTCAAAATCGGCCTATTATTTTTTGAGTTATCGGTGTGATACATATATATATATATATATATATATATATATATATATATATATATATATAAATATATATATATAAATATATATATATATATATATATATATATATATATATATATATATAAATATATATATATATATATATATATATATATATATATATATATATATATATATATATATATATATATATATATATATATATATATATATATATATATATATAAATATATATATATATATATATATATATATATATATATATATATATATAAACATATAAAAATTGAAACTGACCCCGGATATGTGTTCTAGGGGGCCTAGTTCGCGGTCATTTGAAGAAATTTTTTCAAAATTCAAAAGTCGGGATCTCCTCATAAGTGAATTTTTTTTAAGAAAATTCACTAAAAGATAGAATTGCAACGTACAATTTAAGAAATTAAGACTACACTTTTGGGTCCTCGTTACACGTTTAAGATATACTTACCATATATTTCACACAATATATTCACTACAAAGCGCGTTTGAAATCTACGGGGATTTCGTAATTCTGGATTCTCAGTTGCCCAGTAATGATGGTTGTGACGGTTGACCACTCCCGAATTTGTGAAACGACTTTCATCAGTCCAAATAACTTGCTTAGGAAAGTCTCGATTTTCACGGCATTTATCAATCAACCAGTAAGAGAACCTTAATCGACGTTTATAATCACCTTTCCGAAATCCTTGTACAATCGTTGGTTTATAAGGATGGTATTTGCTTTTTTTTAAGTTCTTTGAATGGTTGATTGTGTTTTGGCTGCTTTTGTTGACGTGGCAGGATTTTCTTCTAAAAACTGACAGATTACATGATCGCGATTTTCAGGACGGAGGTAATTTCGAGCTCGGGGACTTTGGAAAACTTCCAAAATTTAATAAATTTGTTACCATCTTGGCAAAATATCGAACATTAGGCTGACGTCTTTCTGGAAAACTGTTAGCGTAGTTTCGTAACGCTAGAAAAGCGTTTCTGTGAGATGATATGTAACAGACAAGCATGTCAAATTTTTCTATATTAGAAAAATTCTGCGTGCTGCTATTTCTAAATTTTAGTGATAAAGAAACTTAATTTTTAATTAGTATTCACTTTGATTTGAACACTTGAAAACTCAATTAAAATTTTGCAAGAAAAAAACAACGCGTTTTTTGTGATTGATAAGATAACATCACAAAAATGATAAAATGATAAAATCAAGATCTGCATAGGTATTTAAATGTACTGGTGTCGATAAAGCAGACAATTTGGGTGCCGTTTTGATATCTTCACCTGTAAATTGTTGTCGTTGTTTTGCTTTTCGTTGTGTAATAAAAATTTTGAAAATGGCAGTGAAACTCACAGAATCTGAGCGCATTGAGATCTTGATGATGTACGGATATGGTGATCGTCAACGATCGTTGGAAGAAGTTCGAACTTTATTTAATACTGTTCACTCGGATAGAAAAATTAGTAAAAGTACGGTGCATTGGGTTGTTAAAAAGTATGAGAAATTTTGCTAAGTAAAGGATTTGTCAAGAAGTGGACGTCCAATAACAGTAAGTGGCGGAGACACAAGGTTAAGAACATTCATTGGATGGAGGAAGTCTATACTTACTATCCTCAAGAAGTGGATGTGTGGGCTGGTTCGGTCGGAAAAAAATTAACTGGACCTTTTTTATTAACGGAAATTTAAATGGTGATGGCGACTTGAATTTATTCAGAAACCCAATTGTACCAGCACTTAGAGCACTCTTCCCAAACCAAATGTGACCTAATAATCCAGGCGATAGTATTTGGCTCCAACAACATTACGAATAATGTCTGTGATTATTTGGACCAAATATTTCTTGGCCGCTGGGTGGGATGCAGAGAAGCAATCGAGTGGTCAGCTCGTTCTCCAGACCTGTCGCCACTGGACTGCTTTTTGTGGGGTTACTTAAAATGTCAGGTGTATAAAAAACGACCTAATAATATGAAACAATTATAGGAGGCGGATAACTGAAAAAATCAACCATATTACGCCAAAATTCAGTGACACATTTTGTTAATAGATTATATCACCGTCAAGTTGTAGACGGAGCACAATTTGAACAATCACTTTAGTTTAAATAATAATAGGAACTTTTATAACAGATATGTTTATTTTGCATTATGAATATTTTATTAATTTTTTTGTGGTGTTATCAACTACAAAAAACATGTTGATGTTTTAGAACGTAGATTTTTATCCTGCGTCTGAAAATGGTAAATAATATAAGGTGTCCCATTAAAAAAAATGGAGTCATTTCCTGTTTAACCGGAAGCGAGAGAAAGTTAATGTGTTATAAAGAAGAAGGCTTATTTGTAACCATTCGTTATTACAAAAATCCAAAAAATTACGTCATAAATAACAGAGATATTCTACCGTTCTGGCGTCTTTTACTAACCATATATATATATATATATATATATATATATATATATATATATATATATATATATATATATATATATATATATATATATATATATATATATATATATATATATATATATATATATATATATATATATATATATATATATATATATATATATATATATACAGTGTGGAACAGCCAAATGGAGTAAATTCGATAACGGATAAATGAGGGCGTGTTGGGAAAAACGCTTGGACACGTCGATTTGTATTTTTAACTGCGCATCTTTTTCAAGAAAAAAAAATTATATAGGGTGCGTCATGTGACAGTGGCCAATACCAACTTTCTTATTTTAAATACAAGCCCCTGTATATTATTAATTTTTTGGATTCTTCAGAAAATTCTAGACATAATTCATGTACAATGTTCTATACCTATCTTCAACTGTTTCGGAAATATTAAGTATTTTCAGATTTATTACAAAAATTAACATTAAAAATAGAAAATTATTTTATTTCACAAATTCGCTACATTGCATTCAATACTTATTTCCCATTCAGCTCTTGATAATGAGAAAGTAAACAAAAACCATTCCTGCGTTTCTTTTTACTGATATGAAATGAAACAAAAACAAAAACAGTTTTCTTTCTGTTCGTATAAAACTCGTAGCCTTAGCAACTTGTTGTCTGCCTGCATGACAGTAGTGATTAGTGTCAGTGCTATTGTCGTTTGAATTTCGTTAACTGTACGTAATAATATCAGAAAAATGGTTCATTTAACAGAAATGCACAAAATAACCATTCTACAAATGATTGGTTATGGAGATAACACACGGACACAGATGGAAGTGTCTCGCTTATTTCACGAAAAATTTCCAAATTTGCCGCCTGTATCCCAAGGAACAATTAGCAAAATAGAAAAGCAGTTTCGCGAGCTTGGTCATGTGAGACAGATAAAAAAAGTAGCTGCCAATGCAGTAAGTGATGATACGAAATTGGATATTACGCTTGAGTTTCAAGAAAACCCACATACTTCTGGTCGACAAGCAGCCCAACTATTCAACGTTAGCCACACAGCAATTTTTCGAACATTAAAGGAAAGTAAAATGCATCCCTATAAAATGATACCAACTCAGGAGCTCATGGAGGACGATTTCGATAGGAGAACGTATTTTTGTGAACAAATTATGGCAATGTTAGATAACAATGTGATCCAATTAGAAGATGTTTTGTTTTCTGATGAGAGCACATTTACACTTCACGGTCATGTTAATCGTCAAAATTGCCGCTATTGGTCTAATGAGAATCCTCATTGGATGAGAGAGGAACATACGCAATATCCTGAAAAAGTTAATGTTTGGGCAGGAATTGTTGGAAATCATATCGTAGGTCCCTTTTTCATTGATGGCAACTTGAATGGGGATAAATATTTAGAACTGCTCCAAAATAATGTCGTGCCAACTTTGACAAACTTATATCCAGATCCAGCAAACCCACAAGTTCCTGCCAATAAAATATGGTTTCAGCAAGATGGAGCACCGCCCCATTACCAAATCAATGTCCGGCAGTACCTGAACCAAATTTTTCCAAATCGGTGGATAGGGAGGCGCGGATCGATAGAATGGCCAGCACGATCTCCTGATCTGTCGCTATTAGACTACTTTTTGTGGGGATATGTCAAAAGTATTGTATACAAAACTAAGCCCCTCAACTTAGATGACTTAAAAAGACGAATCACGCTTGCGATTAGATCAGTCACGCCTGAGATGTTGAGTAATGTTAGAAGACATTTCTATACCAGATTAGCATGTTGCCAAGATGTTCGTGGCGAGCATTTTGAACATTTACTACATTGACATTAATTTTTTTTTGTTTTTTTAAATTATTAAGAAATAATCAGTATTTCTTATTAGAATTTGTGAAATAAAATAATTTTCTATTTTTAATGTTAATTTTTGTAATAAATCTGAAAATACTTAATATTTCCGAAACAGTTGAAGATAGGTATAGGACATTGTACATGAATTATGTCTAGAATTTTCTGAAGAATCCAAAAAATTAATAATATACAGGGGCTTGTATTTAAAATAAGAAAGTTGGTATTGGCCACTGTCACATGACGCACCCTAAATAATTTTTTTTTCTTGAAAAAGATGCGCAGTTAAAAATACAAATCGACGTGTCCAAGCGTTTTTCCCAACACGTCCTCATTTATCCGTTATCGAATTTATTCCATTTGGCTGTTCCACACTGTATATATATATATATATATATATATATATATATATATATATATATATATATATATATATATATATATATAGGTGTATATATAGGTGTCTTAGTTTATAGTAGCAGAACTTTAACAGTCAATAGAAGATATCATTTCAAGACAAAAAGTTCATATAATCGTAACCTCTAATTTGATTACCGACAGCGATACAGGGTGTTGAAATTTAATATTTTTGAACAATCTTTTACAATATTTTTGGAACCGAGTGAGATATTTGCACGCAATTCCGTACACGTTCTATGTAGACTAAGGTTATTGTTCGGTGGTATTCTTGTTTTAAATGATTACTTTTCCGAGTTCCGTAGACTACTTGAAATAATAGAACTTTTTTCACGTACGCCAGCGACCTTTGGAAATACCTCTTTGTCAAAGAACAATCTCTTAGAAATATTTTTGTTTCCCTGTAGTTTTATACTATCTTGAGCGGTTATCGAAATATTACTAGTTTTTTGAAGCAGTTACCTTTTTTTTTAAAACTTCAACACCCCGTATCTCCCTTGGGAAGCTAACTAGAGGTTATGTTTATATAAACTTTTTTTTCAAAATGATCTCTTCTGTTAATTGCTAAAGTCCTATTACTACTTTCTTAGGAAAATACAGGGCGTTGAAACTTTTTTTTTCAAAATTTCAACATCCTGTATTTCCCTTAGGAACTAGTAGTAGGACTCAAACAGTCAATAGAACAGGTCATTTTGAGAAAAAAAGTTTATACAAACATAACCTCTAATTAGCTTCCTAAGGGAGATACGGGGTGTTGAAATTAAAAAAAAACCATAACTGCTTCCAAAAACGAGCAATATTTCGATAACCGCTCAAGATGTCATAAAACTACAAGGAACAAAAAATGTTTCTAAGAGAGTGTTCTTTGAGAAAAGGGTATTATAAAAGGTCAGTGGTGTACGTCAAAGAAGTTATATTATTTCAAATAGTCTAC